>JZKD02S1672895.1:419258-432339 GCA_000966675.3 Picea glauca
TTAAAAGAAGAATGGTCAGGGGGGTTTGAAATTCAATCTCAACCATGGATTTAAGTGCCGACGCCTCAGCCGTTCAGATGAACGCCTTCGTTATACATGATTCCGGACCCCCCCCTTACCGTTAAAGGTATAACGGTTAGGGGGGTCCATAAAAGCTTATCAACCATAGATATGAGAGTTGACACATCAACCGGTCATCTGTGCGTTGTCTTTAATATGTGAGCACAAATTCATTTTTTTCTTTGAAAACTTAGGATAATCACTTTAAGTGGGTTTGTCCAAGCTTTCCCTGTTTTTATCACCATGAGGTTAGACATTCAACTTTCAAACATCAAAGATAGGGTTCAACATCGATCATCATGCTTGTTTTATTGAGATAAAGCAAACTACCCTATGCTCTAACCTAATTACCTATGACATTTATCCTAGATTAAACTGTTGGACTAATAAATTACTCTATCCTGGGGTTATTTGACCAAGATTAGGCAGTTTGGTCAAATTTATTTCACTAGCTAACCTAATTTGCTTAGATAAGATTAAAAAATTTAGCCAAGCTTATTCACTACTCCTATCAACATCAATTTAAAATGACTTGACCATGTTTAAACTGTATGAACCAAGTCACTATTATTGCATGGGGCTCTATCCAATTTCTTTTATGCCCTCTTTTATTCTTTTTCATTCTTTTCTTTTTCTTTTTCTTTTTCTTTCTCTTTTTCTTTTTTTCAAATTATTTGCAGAATGAAAAATCGTTTGACAATCAAAACAATAAAAGCATAAAATTTTCAGTCACCAGTTGATCCTATAAATTATAAGGTTATAACGGACTAGGTACTCTAACAACCTGAGTTGGGCTCCCATGCTCGGGATCCTGAAAATTTTTAAGATCCCACATTCCTAGAGGGAAGCAACTATACCTGGATCATTTCCGACAATGGAATCATCATCCTCGTGTTCTCTTTCCCTCCATTCCAACATCGTGATGATCAATACCTGCAATGGATCCATGAGAAGGAAGTTAACAACTCATTTTAACCTATTGAATAAATTTTTATTGAGCAAAAACACGCATGAAAATCCAATTTTCATCCCTCGCAGGTGAAGCTTTCACACAGCACGAGATTCTCGTAGGTGCACTGAAGCCCACCTATGAGAACCTTAGGTTCTCGCAGGTCCCAAATGGCTCACCTGGGAGAATTCCTGAGCGCACCTACCGGCCCCAAAATGGACTCAAACACTAAAATTTGCCATTAAAAATCAATTTTAATCCATGAAAAAGTTGAAGAATCAGGAGATTACCTCATTGGCTGAAACCGTTTTCCGAATGACCGCTTGTACCTCCCACAATCGAGCGAAGAAATTTGGGAAAAAAGAGGTGTGTTGGACAAGTTTTTGACAAAGTAACAATGAAATGGTAAAATAGGCTTTTTACCCATATTTATTCACTTTTTACCATTTCTCAGTAATTTTTTATATTACTTTTATTATTTTTCTCAAAAACCTAATGCCCTAATGGCCTTGTGAGCATGGTTTTTCACAGATAGATGAATTATAAGCCTGAACGACGGTGTACGAGTATTTTGTCCCTTTTTTCGTCACATGTACGAATACCTTTTTAGGGTTTTGTAGGAAAAACCTCGAGCTCAGTATTTGTTCATTCTCACGCTCAAAAATACATGAGAACACAACCGAGTATACTTTTCTCGTTTTTTCGTACTCGTCATGGTAACACGAAAACAACGAAAATAAGGGAGTATCCTTTAATCTCTTCACGTTCCATAAAAAATGAAAAGATTGCCGAGCAATCTTGTTCTTTTCATGCTCGTAAAAGTATTTGAAGAAAACGTTCGATGAGCGATAGTTTATCACTTTTTCGGTCTCGTCAAACTAATTTATGAAAAAGGAACTGGGAGAGTTCTCTTTAAGTGTTTTTTAGACTCTCAAAACATGAAAAACCCTTGAGTTTTCTATCTTTGGACTCGTTAAACAAATATCGAAAGGCCCTTATGGGACCGAACCAGTCCTTCCTAGGGTTCGTTAAACATACTCCAAGGGACTTGTCTGAAGGATGAGATTACACTGACAAGCATATGTTATCCTCCTCAAGCTTGTGTAAAAATAAAGAGGTACTCGCCAAAAATGGTGGGGGAAATTTTGGGAAAGGGATATGCCTTCACATTTTTATTAGTGGCAGTAAGTGTCACTCTTGAACATGAGACCCCCTGTTTTTCATTTGAATCTAGGTTGGGAAATCCATTTGTCTCTCATATGACTTGCTGCAAGGTCATATCTTGGGTTATCTTTGAGTCAATGCTGTCGAGACCATTGTCATGTCATTCATATGTTCAAGAGAATTCCAAACAAGCCCTCCATTGAGTCGGCCATCTACAGTTGTCAATTCTTACCATGTCGGCCTTCCCTGTGTCTGTTTCAAATCATATTCATACTTTGACTTACCCTAAAAATATGTTACTTATTTCATGTCATTGATGGGGGATACATCAAGGCCCTCCTGTGAGGAGTCTTTTTCCATCGACTCCAACTCATTATCTGGGAATAAGACTTAGAAATCATTTAGTACCTTAGAACCTGCATGCATTAATGGCAGGTCTCTTTACTTTCGACAGTGGATTCACATCATTGGTCCCTGATCAAGAGATTTCGTCGAGTGTTCGACTTCGACTCATTTATTCACATTCATCCGGATTGTACTTAGGTACCTTGGGAGTCATTGACATCAATGGTGATTTCCATCGCAGTTGTTAACAGTTTTCATCAATGACCAGTAATCAAGTGGTTTCTACCATGTTCGACTTCGACACATGTAATCACATGGCTAGATCCATATTTTCAAACGATGGGATTGAAGACCCTGGGTCTCATCTTTTTGGGCCAGGTTGCGATGGATTATTTATGATTTGTATCGACACATAGATCCACTTTGTATGTCATACGGCTATGTCCTAATCTGATTCTTCTAACATAGATCCAAAGTGTATTCCTCGTGGCTATGTAGCATTTTGGTGACATGGATCCACGGTGTATGATTGGTGGCCATGGCCTACATTTGTGATTTCATTCATTTGTGGTCTGAGCATGGGAATGCCTACCTCATAGCTGGTATTATATTCTGAAGATGCTTGATTTTTTGTAGGTTTTCAATTAGGTGCGATCCTTGTTTCTGACAAACACGCGCATTTTACAAAGTATTTTGGATATCACGAGTTCCATTTTCATACTTTGGGGGGCATTCTGTTACACATTATTTTAGTCATTCTAGTGATGTCTCTACAGTTATGTGTTCAGGCTCTCATAAGGACCTTTTACCTGAGAAAGTGACTATTTTCTTCTTCTAAAAAACATATTTTTAAGATGAGTTCGCATGCTACATGTATTGTAGGGTGCGAGAAACCCTGATTCTTGTAGGCTACTCTATACTTGGACTGCGAGATGTTTGCAGTTTTCTCTATAAGTAGGTTGTGAACATGCTTCAAAGCTTAAAAGGGAGAAGAGGTTAAGAAGCTTATAGAAGAGGGTCTTCTAGAAAATGATTTGGCATTCGCATGGTTGGCATCCTACTGACTTCTCAAATTTAGTGGGATCATCCTCATCCCTTTAACCATATCTCCTTCTCCTATATAATGAAAGGTTTCTCAAGGAAGAGGTTAAGCAAGATTGAATAGAAAATTGATGAAATAATAGGTTCATAATTGTGTGAGGAATCTTATTTGAATTGATGATTGAGGCCTCCATTTGTCTATCAAGCCATAGTGGATATTCTTCATGCAAGCGTGGAGCAAGTGCGTGTGTTGGAACAAAGGACCACCTAAAGGAAGCTTGCGACATCAAGGCAATCTGGTTGTATCTTCTACTTTCATTTAATATAATACAGTGGCATGTCCCTTTCCCATAAAATCACTCTTATTTTATTACATGACTCCTTGATCACATGCTTAAGTCTTCATTGAATGTATTATTGTTTCTTTCACCTTGGTCGATTTGTGTCGTTGTAGATCTGATATCACCGGGATACCAAAGTGAAGTAGGGACAACAAAGACATAAGGAAGTGATATCTAAAAGTACATCACTTATTCCTTCTTTAATGACAAATTCAATGATTGTAACTTAGGGGAAGTGTCATGTCTTGTCCTATTTTGTTCTAGATCTAGGTGGATCTAGGGATATATGTTAATTTCTGCATATATCGATTTATCCTATAACATTGTTATAGACAAATGGAGGCCTCAAGCATCAATTCAAATAAGATTCCTCACACAATTATGAACCTATTCTTTCATCAATTCTCTATTCAATCTTTCTTAACCTCTTCCTTGATAAACCTTTCATTATATAGGAGAAGGAGAGATGATTAAAGGGATGAATATGATCCCACTAAATATGAGAAGTCAATAGGATGCCAACCATGCGAATGCCAACTCATTTTCTAGAAGATCCTCTTCTAGAACCTTCATAACCTCTTCTCCCTTTTAAGCTTTGAAGTAGTTTTGCACCCTACTTATAGAGCAAATTGCGAACATCTCACAATCCAAGTATAGAGTAGCCTGCAAGAATCAGGGTTTCTCGCACCCTACAATACATGTAGTCTTCCAACTCATCTTAAAAATATGTTTTGTAGAAGAAGACAACAATCACTTTTCTCAGGCAAAAGGTCCTTGTGAGAGCCTGAACACATAACTGCAGAGACATCACCATAGTGACCAAAATAATGTGTAACACCCGCTCTTCCATGCACTGAGAGAACTTATCCTTAAGGACACTTGCTTGCAAGTGATCTGGATTATTATACTATTAGTCATTTGATTATGATTATGAGATATTATGGATTTGATGATATGTTATTTGGTTGTATTACATATATAGGTGCTATTTACTGGGTTCTCCTGAGTGTGCATGACTTTGGATCTCGAGGATGCAGAGGCATCGATGAAACCCATTGGACTCTAGATCGAGTCAGGGAGTGTATTGTTGGGTTAAATATTATTGATGTGACATATGTACATATGATTAGGTGTTATGATGATTGATTATCATTGCTGACATGATTCGTTGATGGATGCAGGATGATGATATCTTGTCGACCAGACTCACATGTGGAGTAGAGGGGTCACAAAGGAAAACCAAAGACTTGATGGAGAGGTGTCGACAACAACCCTACCACAACCTACTAACACTCTCTTCGTGGCTCAAACTATAGGTTAATGATTACCTAGTTCTAGAAGACCCACGATATCATGAGGATAGACTACAACAATTGGTCACGATGATTCTAAGGGGCGCGCAATAAGGAAGGGGCCTTATTCCTTAGAGGACCTTAGTCTCCCACAATATCACCTGGTGGAGTATTGACTCCAGGGGTTTTTGATGTCTACCAATTCAGTCAAGAGGTGAGTGACACCCTTGGAGCACGTAGTGCGTTCTGAAGGGCACGTCGTGTAAGGAAAACAGAAAGAGGCAAGTGGCACCCTTGGAGAAAGTAGTGCGTCTTGAAGGGCATGTTGCTCAAGGAAAATGGAAAGAGATGAGTGGAACCCTTGGAAGACGTAGTGAATCCTAAAGGGCATGTCGCGCAAGGAAAACAAAAAGAGGCGAGTGGCACCCTTAGAGCACCTAGTGCGTCCTAAAGGGAATGTCGTGATTTTAACTAGTAAGTGAATAAACCTAGATGGCCTTAAAATGAATGATGTGATAAGTAATATTTAAAAACAACTTTCCCTAATAAAAATGTCGCCCAACCTAGTGAAATTAAAATTTAGGTCTAAGTAGAACATGTGGTTAAAAAAATAATAATAACAAATAAACATGTAACAAGAAGGGGGGGTAAGAAATTCAAATTATTTATTAAAAAAATAAATTTAATGGAGGATTAAAATTTAAAAAGGGAAATGGTTGTTTTACCTATATTTGCTAATTAAATTTTAAATAAAAAGAAAATGGGGTAATTGGTTGTTTCATCTACACTTGCTAAATTGATTTTTAGTCAAAAAGGAAAAAGGGGGAAACTTAAAAGAAATAGTAAACTTAAAGAAAAAGGGGAAACCTAAAGAAAAGGTCAAACATAAAGAAAAAGATGAATGTCTAACTTAGTAAGGAATCTTGCCTTTGGAACATTCTAATTATGAACTCAACTAGGAATTAAACAAGGTGTAAGTCATTAAGAAGTGTAAGGGAATATTGGGACACCTAGGAGCGTTTTTAGGAATTCTTTTAGGTGGGTGAGGGAAATAGGAATAATTTATTTATTTATTTTCTAGTGCAACTAGGGGATCGGGCGACATTTGTATGGGGGAGGTTTTTCCTAATTAAAATTAATGAAAAAGGAATTGAATGAGAATTTGATAAACTAATTACTTAAAAACTCTATAAAAAGGATGGACGAGGAGTATGGATATATCATGTTGATGTGTAATGTTACGTTGTTAAATTTTTGTCTTGACTGAACTTCTCTTGTGAGAGTTGGGATACCTAGCTTGGGTAATGAGTGGTAACTCGACCTTGCAAGGCGAGTTGGGTGCTAGTGATTCTCTTGTATTGTGTGTGTGGCCCCTTTACGACTCAGGGGCTCTGGGGGGAAGAAGAGTACCTCTAGAGTTGGTTGGTAGGTACTGGTGAGGTCACATCAGTCGAGAAGCAGGAGATGGACATAGCGCGTGCAGGACAGAAACTACGGAGCATTCGCGTTTGGCTAAGGTATGCTGGTTTAAGTTATTACTTGCAATGAAATTAAATTACATATGTTATTTCTCTATGTGGGTTTATTTATTATTATGAAGAGATTGTACTTTTATATTCTGTCCCTTATCCCTTTAGTCATCAGTCTGTGCCTGAGCAGTCGGCCAGGAGATGAATCGATGGTCGTCGCTTCGATGTTTAAATACCTAGAGATTCAAATGATCTTATTTTTTGTGGATGGATGATGAGTGAAGGATAAAGTTTCACCCAACTATCTACCCCTTACATATCTCTGCGTTTTCTCTTCGGGTTAATCTCTAATATTTGTGCTTTCCTTGTGATTGAGTATCTCTGCTTCTTGATTGATTAAAACTCAGTTTTTATCTGCGTTTTAATTTGCTAAAACTTTGATAAACCTCTGAGTATTGAATGCCAAATATCTGCGTTTTCTTGGGATTGACTACATCTGCGTTTTCTGGTGGTTGATTTCTTCCTCATTTTCTTGTGATTGATTATCCCTGAGTTTTCTTGGATTCTTTACTCAATCTTCACACCGCTAATTTCTGGGTGATTTACCCATCCTTTACACAACAGCTACACCATTATTTTAGTGGCTCATTACCCAGCTTTCACCCTATGAATTTTGTGGCCTTTACCACAATGACTTTTAGCATTTTGGATAGCTTTATATTGGTATCATTGATAGAGATATATTTGATAGAAGTGATATTAATATAGTTGTATATTGTATAGCGATATTTTGATATATTGTATTGTTGTATGTTTTATAGCGATATATTTTATAGCGATTTATTTAAAACACAACACATGCATTTAGAAGACGACAATATTTAATGGACAACATTAATGTATACCAACAATATTGTATTTAATAAGCAACATTACCTCAACGCTTTGAACATACAACAATATCACATCATCTCTGCATTTGGAAAGGCAACGATATCAACGTTATGGTCTTTAGACAACGAATATATAAAAAAATGAAATAGCCAGCAATTATATTTGAATGAAAGAAAATTACATACATCGACTTCTCTTTTATTAATAGACAATGAGTTTATACCCTTGATTGACAGCGAATTCATGCATTAGCATGACCTCTATGTTTTTGATGAAATGATCCTCTGCGTTTGTCATGAAATGACCTCTGCGTTTATGATGAAATGATCTCTGCATTTTTTATGAAATGATCTCAACGTTTTTAATGAAATAACCTCTGCATTTTTTATGAAATGATCTCTTTGTTTTTTATGAAATGATCATTGTGTTTTTAATGAACTAAACTTTGCATTTTTAATGAAATGATCTCTGCATTTTTAATGACCTCTACGAAATGATCTCTACGTTCTTAATGACCTCTTCATTTTTAATGTATAATTGCAATAATTTGTGTATATAGATTCTGGACATCGATATCATGATTAATGATCAACAATATCATACCTTGATAAACAACCACATCATACATCTGATAGACAACCTTAGCATATATTTATTTTACAACAATCTCACATTTATTTAACAAGACAACGTTATCATACTTTTAATGAATAGAAATATTTTATTTGAGAGCGATATCTTTATTAGCTTTCATTTGTTAGATGATGAACTCATTAAGGGATAGAAATATATTTTAGACAACAAAATCATTATTATATAACATTAGTATTAGACAACGATACTATTAATGGATAGAAATATATCATTTCAAATGGCGAATTTCTTTAAAATATTGTTTTATGATTTCTTTACTAGATAGAGAATTCTATTTTAAAATACATGTTTTACATCATTTAAAAGACATGTTCCATAATTGTTTCCATTTAAAGGATAGAAAACTCATCCTTAGGAAAATACTTGTATTGTTTCAGTTTTACATTTAAAAGACAACAACTTTATATTTAAAGACAACAAGTATATTCATATAAGATAACAATATAGTTTCAGTTTGAATTAGCGATATAAGACAACGAATTCATATAGTTTCAGTCTTAATGACGATATAACCGGTTATTGATTATTCAATTATGAATAAGGCATTTACCCCATTCGATTAGATTAACAACCGCTTTTGCATTTAGATTAATGGTTTAAAGATGTTTAATGCATTGATCACCTCTAAGGGTTTTTACCTTACGTGAATATTAATTGTTTGATTTTAAGTACTGGGATTATTGCCTTATAGCAGCCTTAAATGTTCTCCCAACAAGGAACTAGATAAGGAACTATTGAATTTTTGAATGTATTTTGTAAGGTTGTTGCATTGCTAGATTTTATGTTGGGACAAAGGGTTGGAATTAGTTCGGGTGCGCATGGGTCCCTAGTGCACCCATCGCCTTGTGGCAACATGACTTCTTGAGATTGGATTTGTTAGCACCAAAAGTCACCCCCAGATTGTGGTAGAGGTAAGCCTGATACCCATCAGTATTTTATGTCACAAGTTGGTTATAAAAGGGTCAAATGGGCGCAGTCTCAAGAAAGTATTGTCTTAACTCAGAAAACTGGGTTGGCATGCACATATAGGTGAGGTATTGATCTAAATTCAATCAGTAAGTTGTAGTAATGGTGAATAGGAGGAAGAATTCGGTGAGAAGGGTGTAGAGGTCTGTCGCAGACATTAGGTCTTCCAACAGCCCAAAGAGGAAAGACTCAAACACAAGATCTTCTCGAATTTAAATCTCAAAGAAACCGAAAGGAATTACAACAACACTATCATAAAAAATTCATTATAATGCAGTCACAATAATTCAAGTGAATCAATCAATCATCAACTCTTTCGGTATCAGAGGCAAACAAGATGTACTAAGGAAAGCTAACTTTCATTACACAAGAAATCTTAGATTACAAAGCATAACCAGAGAACCAGAGTGTCATTAAAAATTTACAATATGAGAGCCTAGTTCAACAATCGACCATGAAAAAATATCAAAACTAAGTATTTATACTCAGAACAACCTGCCAAACCCAAGAATGTGACCTGGATATAGCAATAAAAGATTTGCGTCTGTATCTTCTTATGTCAGATGTGATCTCAGAATAGTATGGGCTTGCAAGAAAACCACTTCAAGGGGTACCATGGGATGAAAACTCTATTTTATATAGTCGACTCCTCCATGCTTTCCATTTATGGGGTGAGGCAAGGTTCCAACCACCTCCCCCTTCTTTCATTAACTACCTACATCAGGATCAGGATGGAGTCTGACACCCATGAATTCTCCAGGAGATGTTTACGGCTCCTCTGAGTCAAGCCCAACGCTTCGAAACCATGCAGATCTTCTGATGAGACTAAAACAATTTCTTTCCACCCTTGGTGCAGCTCCTATACATCGCTCCACACGACCTCGGGTCGTGACCTCATGCCTATCCATATGAAATTTTGGGATTTTTCCTGTCGGGAGTTTGCACTCCCCTTGATTTCAAAAATACCGATGCTCGAAATCATGAAAACGACCCCTCTGGATCGACGGTCGTATTTTCTTATAACTTGACAGACATAATCAATTGCTCGAACAATCTCAGTCACTCGTTTATCGACATGCACTTTCCCTTTATTTATGGCTCTGCTCCCATATGACCGCACAATCTATGACCATAGGCCCAAACTTCCAAGGCATTTCAAGCCTTCACTTATTGAGAGCTTCCATACTCTTGTCTTCAGATTTCCTGATCAGGGAAACCAGGAAATCACCAATCAGGCCCTAGGTGCTCCCCTGGTCTAGCTGGCCTAGTTCATTTTGTGACTTTTCTCTTCACGAAATTTTCTTTTGGCTCCAATCAAAACCCCCAAAACCCAGTTCCCTGACATTTCTTAATCTACTACCACATGTCCCTTTGCATCGGACGACCCTGATTAACATTGATTTTTTGAGACTCGGGTCTTTGTGCCTTGCTCCATGCTGAAACCTATGAAACGTGAAATAATGATTTCTGTTATCTACTGCCACATGCTCCCCTAGTTGCACAACTCAGATCATTTCGCAACTTTGTGTTTCGCGAGTTTGCAATGTGTTCCATGCTAAAATATCTGAGTCACGAAATCGTGATTGCTTGGATCGAGCGACACGTGTCCTTTTGAAATGAAGGACCCAGATTATTTCCCAATTTTTCATTTCACAAATCCTCATGAATCTACCCTTTGAATTCTCCATTCTACGAGTCAATGAAATGATAATCTTGCACCACATGTCATTCCCAGGATCAACAGCTAGGATTGGCCTCGCGATTTTAGAAATCTGACACTATACTTCATGCAACTCTATGATCTCGATCGCCCAATGGTCGTCAATCCGATCTGCCTGATGGATCTCCATCTTTGATTTCTCCTCGTGATATCTACAACCCATTTTTAAACTGTGCGTGCCTTTGCAAAATCGCACTCCGCCTTTGGATGAACAACATTTGTGGTTTTTAAAGCCCAACTCTTTTGCACTTGGTTGCCTAATGTCCAAACTCAAAGGAAACATCCCCCTGCATAAATATGTGATAAAATTAGGCTCCAAGGGGGGTGGCATGCTCCCTATGAGCTGGCAAGAAAAAGAATTTCTAGTCACCTTATGCATTAGGCTATGGAGTCATGCTAAAAAAAGATCTTGCTGAAAAATACAGGCCGATAAGTAAGAAAAATGAAAACAAAACCACATGCTCCACAGGAGCTTATTTATGTACAGTTCTAGGTACACATGGTCCATTTATTTATGTGCATGGTGCCAGGTGAAAGAAAAATTCCACCATAGCCATTCAAGTAACTTCCTAACTGGAAGTTGCTTCACTCTGTCGATGATTGAAAACAAATAATGCAACAGTGACAACAAAACAGTTACATTCTTCAACTTTCCTCCTAAGGCTGAGGTCAGGATAAAGCTGGGCAGATTTAAAACATGAAGGAAATACAATTCCATGTATTCCTTCATAGGCTCGTAGGCCAAGAGGCAAATTCCATAAAATTTGTAATAGGCGGACTTCTCTACTACACAGCTACTCAGACATGGCTAAATATCTCTAGTAGGCACAGGTGGGTGAACAATCGATGTAGGTTGACTGATCTCAGGTGATGGCTACTCATGGACAGGCTCAGGATAGGGGATAAACTGCACCTTTATCTCCTCCATTTCTCCCTTGTCTACTCTGATACCATATGCTAGCTGAGAGAAAGAAGTCTCTTCATGTATATCCATGGATATATCTTTCTCTCTGTCATGTTTCTCTTGGTAGGAGCTTTCCTTTTCATAAGATGATTGGTAGCCTATTCTTTCTGCTTCTGAATAATCTTCAGGGGTAGGTGAGCACACAACTCTTCTATCTTGCAAAGAGAAAAGAGTGATATCTTGATTCTTTTCTTCAACCATTTCTTCTTTTAAATATGAGATAACAAGTATAGTTGGGGCAGAAAATAATGCATCCATAGTTATGCCATTATCAGTGCTATCATCAATCACATCTGGAAGGACTTTTTCTTGGGAAATAGAGAGAGAAAACTTTTCATCTGTATTGGTAAGATACTCACTTTCGTCCTCGCTTTCTTTCTCAATTAGATCTTTAACAAAATCATCACATGAGGAACACTCAATCATCTACAGAATGTGGAGTGAAAATCTCTTACAATAGTCATAAAAAATAAGATGAGCCGGGTAAATCTTCCCGTAATATGAATTAAAAGCATCGTGAAAATCCTTCAAAGAATGGATACTAGCAGTAGGGAGAGATAGAAACCATCCAAGAGCATATTCTTCTAGAGAAAAATAGAACATCTTGATCTAGACATCCCCATGAAAGAAACCATGTTCAAGCATGTATGCATGAAATTTTAATAAGTTCTCATCGAGATGGTGATGCTTGCTTCCTATGAGTCTCGGGAGATAATCATCCCATTTGTTTATAGCCAGCACTAGATGTGGATAAACATATATGGCTAAGAAAGTGAAAGGGGAAAACTTCTTAACCAAGATAGCTGAGAGATGTGGCTCCTTTATTTCTCCTTCATGGCCTTCCCTAGGATTAGTTTCACAATCACTATAATCATGAACCATGGAAGAGCTCTTCTTTTTGTCGTCCTCGTTGGGATATTCGTCAAAAGTTGTTTGTTCTTGGTCGGTATATGACATCACCTTTTCATCATAAGAAGGGCTGCCAAAAACCTCTGTTCCAAGGACCGAAATATCCTCTGCATCTTCTTCATAAGAGCGGTGAGAAAAATCTTCCTCCAATCCCTTCATCTTTGCAGAAAGAGATTTTAAAAGCCCCATCAACTCCTTAGAGGTATATTTTTCATTCTCACGGTTTCCATCCTCATAGATTTCATCCTCACAACTTTCATCCTCACAAATTTCATCCTCGTGGCTTTCATTTGAAACAATTATACCTTGAACA
>JZKD02S1672895.1:443063-506676 GCA_000966675.3 Picea glauca
TCCAATATCCCGATGACTTGTCCGGGATTTCTCCTCTGCACACTAGGGCTTAACCTCCGTGCACTTTCTGTAGATCCTGTGGCTGACGGGTATCTGCTTCCAATCTGACGGCTCAGATCACTTCTTCTGCAAGCCATCACCTACACTTAACATCTGCGTAGCTTCTCCCGATCCAACAGCTGTCGGGATTTTCGAGTTAGATCCGACGGCTCTCGGTCTCTTTCCTGAGCTTCCTATGTGTATGAGAACGCTATTCCTCCTGAGATTATTCTCCTCGAATCCTTAAAGGATTCTGATGTCTGCTTTCGATCATTCACCTCTCTGAACCTTCCATCTTCACTGTAGTACTTAAGCCATCATCACTACTGTACTTGCCATTAATGAAAAGTCTATGCAGCCTGTAACGCATGCCAACAATCCTTTGTACATTCTTCCTGCACCCATGCCATCTTCATTGCTGTACTTGCCATCAATGACAAGCATATGCTACCTATTAAACATTTTCCAACACTTTATATTCTTCACAACAATTATGACAAATTAACTTAGAAGAATAAAACTATTGACAGTGTCTATTGAATTTTGTATGAAACTTTCTCAGGTAAGGGATGCTAGTAAGGGGCAAGGATAGAAACCACTCATGAGCATCCCCATCTAATGAGAACATGAACATATTCATTAATACATCCTCATGATGTATCTCCCATTGATGCATGAGTTCATGAAACTCACGAAGATGCTCGACAAGATCGTCATATCTGTGTATTCTAAATATAGGAAAATAATCACCCCATTCGTCAACAATAGGGACAACATTAGGAAAACCAAAAATGACAGAAAAATTTAAAAGAGAAAATCTTCGAGCCAGGATTTTTTCCATTTCAAACCAGTGGAGTCGCCAGTTGATTCTTTAACCATGGGGTCACAAGGTGAATGATATACAGAATGAGTATGTCTGGTCTTTTTCCACCATAAAAGACCATCTCCGATCATTGTGTTCTCTCAGGGGATACCAGGTGTATCCAAAAGTAGTCACACTGAAACACTAGAGCCGAGACAGTGGAGTTGCCAGGTGCAAGTTGCAATCTTCAAAAGGTTCTGAATTATGATGCACCTTCAGAATCAGAAATTCGTTGTCGTTATACCTAGGGAAAATCTTCAATTTGTTCCCAACAACGACACCAGAAATGTTAGCACTAGAAGTCACCCCTGGATTGCGGCAGAGGTAAGCCTAATACCCATCAGTATTTTATGTCACAGGTTGGTTATAAAAGGGTAAAATGGGCATAGTCTCAAGAAAGTATCATCTTAACTTAGAAAACTGGGCTGGCATGCAAAGATAGGTGAGGTCTTGATCGAACTTTAGTTAGTAAGTTGTAGTAAGGGTGAATAGGAGGAAGACTTCAATGAGAAGGGTGTAGAGGTCTGTCGCGGACATCAGGTCTTCCAGCAACCCAAAGAGGAAAGTGTCAAACACAATATATTCTCGAATTTAAATCTCAAAGAAACTGAAAGGAATTACAACAACACTATAATAAAAAATTCATTATAATGCAGTCACAATAATTCAAGTGAATTAGTCAATCAGGAACTCTTTCAGTATTAGAGGAAAACAAGATGTAGTAAGGAAAGATGAATTTCATTAAACAATAAATCTCATATTACAAATCATAACCAGAGAACCATTGTGTCATTAAAACTTTACAATATGTGAGCCTAGATCAACCATCGAACATGAAAAAATATCAAAACTGAGTATTTATATTCAGAACAACCTGCCAACACTAGGAGTGTGACCTAGCTATAGCAATCAAAGCTTTGTGTTTGTATCTTCTTCTATCAAACGAGATCTCAGAACAATATGGGCTTGCAGGAAAACCACTTGGAGGGGTACCACGAGATGAAAACTCTATTTTCCATAGTTATCTCCTCCATGATTTCCATTTATGGGGTGAAGCGATGTTCTAACCACATCCCCCTTCTTTCATTAACTACCTGCATCAGGATCGGGATGGATTCTGATGCCCATGAATTCTCCAGGAGATGTTTATGACTCCTCTGAGTCAAGCCTAGCGCTTTGAAACCACCCAGATATTTTGATGAGACCAAAACAAGTTCTTTTGTTCCTTGGCATAACTCCTATCCAACACTCCATGCAACCTTGGGTCCTGATCTCATGCCTATCCTTATAAAATTTCAGGATTTCGCCTGTTGGGAGTTTGCACTCCCCTTGATTTCAAAAATCCTGATGCTAGAAATCGTGAAAACGGCCCCTCTGGATCGACGACCAGATTTTATTATAACTTGATGGCCAGGATCAATTGCTCGAACAATCTCATCCACTCATTGCTCGACAGGTGATTTCCCTTTATTTATGGCTCTGCTCCCATATGACCGTAGGCTATGACCATGGGCCCAAAATTCTAAGGCGTTTTGATACTTTTCTTATTAGGAGCTTCCATACTCTTGTCTTCATATTTCCTGATCCTTGAAACTGCAAAATCATCGATCAAGTGCCACATGATCCTCTAGTCTTGATGGCCCAGATCATTTCACGACTTTGTGCTTCGCGACATTTTCTCATGGCTCAAATCAAAACCCCCAAAACCCAGTTCCGTGACATTTCTTAATCTACTGCCACATGTCCCTTTTCATTAAACGATCCTAATTAACATAGGTATTTTGAGACTCGGGGATTCACACTTTGCTCCATGATGAAACCTATGAAATGTGAAATCATGATTTCTCTTATCAACTGCCACATTCTCCCCTAGTTGGATGTCTCATATCATTTCGAAACTTTGTGTTTCACGAGTTTGCAATGTTTTCCATGCTAAAATCTCTGAGTCGCAAAATTGCGATTGCTTGGATTGAGCAACACATGTCCTTATGAAATGAATAGCGTAGATGATTTCGCAAATCCTCATGAATATTCCCTTTGATTTCTCCATTTTGCGAGTCAACGAAATGATAATCTTGCACCACGTGTCCTTCCTAGGATCAATGGCTAGGATTGGCCTCGCGATTTCAGAACTCTAATGCTATACTTTGTGAAACTCTGTGATCTCGATCACCCGATGGCTGTCAAACCAACATTTATAATGGATATCCATCGTTGATTTCTCCTCATGATATCTACAACCTATATTTAAACTATGTGCACCTTTTCACAATCGCACTCCACCTTTCGATGAACACCATTTATTTTTTTTAAAGCCCAACTCTTTCGCACTTGGTCACCCAATGGCCAACTTCAAAGGAAACGTCCCCTTGCAAAAATATGTGATAAAAATATCGTTGTGTGCATGGATCAAGAAGCGCACACAATAACTTGACTTAGGATCATGCACCACCCGATGTCGTTGAGACTATTGTTTTTGTGGTGGTACTTGTTTTGTAACTTCTGTGTTTGTCTCCCGATCGCCTAGAAGGTTTTAGTTACTGGTCTTCGAAGTCATTGTGTATGGTTGTTGATGTTGTCCTTTAGCTGGTAGGCTTTGTCTTATGTTTCTTCTAGTGGCATGATGTGCTAGTATTCTGAGTCATTGTTGTATGTTGCCTAAATGTGTAAGTTGTGTTTATCGTCAAGTTGTGTCGATTAATTTTGGTAGTTGATTGCCCTCCTCCTTAAAAAAAGAAAAAAACAATTACACTTGTTATGCGTTGCATTTATCCATAACGAGTGAGGTCGTTACATATGGTATCAGAGTGGCTTCAACCCTGCGACTGTGGATCGCCAAGATTTCCACTGCAGTAAACCCTTGAATATTAACCTAGCTCTAATTAAAAACCTTAACGTGTCCATGTGGTGATCTCGATTAGAGGACGCCATAGAGGTTTACAGTGTAGTTTCATGGAAGGAGGTGTGATGCATATATAAGTGCTCACACTCTTGGATTCTAACCCCCCCAGGAGAAGAGAAAGTCCTTGGTATGGATTCGATTGTTGTAAGGGATGATGATTGTCTGACAAGGTCCTTCTAGGGATTGTCAAAATCCCTGATTCAACTTTTGTAATGAGATGAGGCTAGGGCACCTGTACCCCTGAGGGTCCACAATGTGCCTAGCCAGTACCATTAGTATTCACCACGAACTCGAGAAGGCCAAATTTCCCAAGTTCTTCGGTGCCCTGGATGGTGTAGACACTGAGGCATGGTTGGAGAATATGGAGATGTGCTTTGCACTTTGTGACTATAACTCCAACATGAAGGTTTGCATGGTGGTATTTTAATTGAAGGGGAGTGCTCTTCTATGGTGGAAGACACTCCTTCCATGATGGAACATGGCAGTCAAAGAAATTTCATGGGAACTATTCAAGGAATGGTTCTAGGAGAGGATCAGATCATATGGATCAGTCGGACCCAATACCATGGGAGATTGGGAAATGCCCATCGAATTTATGTAGTGGTGAATAACCGCCAGACAGAGAACCATTCGACTGTGCTCGATACATTAGGTATCGTCGCTAACCAGACCCTGAGTATTTGGATAAATCCCGGTGCTACCAAGAGTTTCATTTCTGGTGTAGTGCTAAAAATAATTATGGTAAAGGCAGTCGCATAGGATGAGTTTATCTTTGTAGAATGGCTTCGGGAGCCAATCAAAAGGTTGGATGGAAGGATACCGGATGTAGCCTGAAACAAGGAGAGTTTTTCACCAGGGCCAACTTGTACATGATGATCTTAGGATATTATGACATCGTGATCAGTATGGAATGGTTGGAATCACATGAGGCGATACTCAACTGTAAGAAAAAATGGTTGAGCTTGTTCAATGATGGGGAACAGAGAAGCATGATTGTAAGTCGGAACCAGGGACATTCCCTGAGGTTCATCTCTTCCTTGCAACTACAGAAGATCATGCGCAAGGGATGTAATATTTATGCGATCCTTGGGTTAAATGAGAAGGGAGTAGCGGAAGGTCTAGAGCACCTTCCAGTGGTGAGAGAGTTTGGGGGCATCTTCCTTGAGGAGTTACTTGGGATGCTTCCAGAGAGGGAATTGGAATTTACCATAGACCTAAGACAAGAGATTGAACTAATAGCAAGAACGCCTTATAGGATGTCGACTCTAGAGTTACAGGAGTTGAAAATGAAACTGAAGGAGTTGTTGGACCTGGGACTTATACATCCCAGAATTTCACCATGGGGTGCGCCTGCTATTTTCATTCGAAGGAAGGATGGGTTGTGGAGACTCTGCATTGACTACTATCAATTGAACAAGGCAACAATCAAGAATCAATATTCGTTTCCAAGTAATGATGATTTGTTGATCAAATGAAGGGTACGACAGTGTTTTCAAAGATTGACTTAAGATCATGGTATCACCAGTTACAGATCAAGGAGGATGATGTCCCTAAGACCGCCTTTAAGACTAGGTTTGGACATTATGAGTTTATTGTTTTACCTTTTGGACTGACGAACACCCTGGGGTAATTATGACTTTGATGAACGGGGTGTTCCGTGAATACTTGGACAAGTTCGTCCATGTGTTCATTGAGGATATTTTGATTTACTCTCGGATTATGGAGGATCATGATGAGCACTTGCGCTTGGTACTACAGTGTCTGCGAGAGAACAAATTGTATGGGAAATTGTCTAATGCTCGTTTTATCAATCCAAGATTCACTACTTAGGGCATGTCATCTCCGACGAAGGTATCATCGTGGATCCAACAAAGGTCGAGGATATTATGGAATTTCCTGTGCTAAAGAATGTCCTGGAAGTGTGTAGCTTCATGGGTTTAGCAGGATACTATAGATGGTTCTTTGAGGGTTTCTCAAGGATAGAAAATCCGATTACAAAATTGCAAAAGAAGAACAAGAAGTTTTTTGGACCGAGTAATGCGCGAAATAATTTCAGAGGCTCAGGGAGCTCTTGAAAACAACACTTATACTGAAGGTCCCTGACATGGACATGGACTTCTTGGCATGCACTGACGCATCCAAGAAAGGCTTAGGTAGAGTCTTGATGCAATACGGTCGAGTGATCGCTTACATCTCAAGAAAGTTGAGAAGGCATGAGGAAAACTATGCGATGCACGATTTGGTGTTGTTAGCCATTGTATATGCCTTGAGAGTTTGGAGACATTACCTTATTGGACGGAAATTTTAACTAAAAATGGACCATTGTTGACTACATCACATCTTTATGCAAAGCGACTTGAATGTGCGACAATGATGTTTGTCATAATTGCTTAGCGAGTACGATTTTGAGATTACTTACATAAAGGGAACATTGAACAGAATGGTGGATGAATTGAGTCAGAGACTACACATATTTTTGGTGACATCTCCTCACATGACTATACGCAAAAATGTTCTGACCTTATAGCATGACGATGACTGGTACAATTAGGTCCAGGATTTTATCAGACAAAACACAATGATGGTGCCAAAATTTGAAGGATTTACTATGGACAATGACGGAATATTGAGATTTAAAATTTGAATTTATGTACCGCCCAATGGAGAATGTAGGAGTTTGATCCTAAGAAATGCTCACAGAGTAGTGTACATGGATCGCCTAGGAGTCACAAAGATGAGGGAAGACCATAAACCCTTATTCTTATGGAAAGGAATGAAGGAAGACATAGTCAACTACTTGGCAAGATGTCTATAATGTTAGCAGGGGAAGGTTGAACATAGACATTCGACAAGATTACTACAACCTCACACTATTTTGGAATTGAAATGGGAGGTCATTTCGATGGATTTCATTGTTGTATTTCCATTGACGATGTAACATACATAGCCACCCACAAGCCAGGTATGCTACATACAAGCCCACCCTTGGACTTCTCTCTCATGCTAACCTTATTTATTTATTAAGGATGCATAATATAACAAAATTAACGATAGGCACAACAATATACAACAAGCATGCAAGATCTAAATATTATGTTAAACGATAATTAAATATACACAGTGGAAATACATTCATATACATGTAAATGAAAATTAAACTACACAGCATAATACATTCATACACAGATAGTAATATCACAACAGAGAGCACTTATCTTTATGAAAGATGACACTGACTGGCTCCAGGGAAAGGATATTTTACCCAACCGTAGAAACCATTGCTCTAAATCCCAATAGTAGTGTCACCCCCGAGCTAGGGCTATGAATCCACAAGGAAGGTTCCAGAGTGTAATTGGGTTCCCAAACAAGTCATCTCTCAAGCTCTCACAGGTTTCCCGACATCCACAACAATCCAAGTACCCAACTCTCTTCTACCCAACCTGTGCCACCCGAGAGAATGGACCTCCACCCTTCTCTGCTACGCAGTCCCTCAAGAAGTCCTTCTCCTTCCTGTCAGGGCTTCTAGCACAACTGGTCCAGAATATCAATGTTAGAACTTTCAGGAATTGCAGTTGTGAGAAAAAAATGGCATAGGTCAATGCATTTCATACATGCAGGCCCCAGGTCACAGCTAGATCGCACCAGCGACCACTGCATCCAAATATCTCGTGGCTAAGTTCTTCAACAACTCCATTTCCTTTGCCAAGCCAAGAAGAAAGTGATCATGGATCAATGGACGAGTTAGGGGGAGTGCATGGGAATGCATGCATGGGAGTGCATGAGGGAATAATGAGTGAGGGAACAAGAAAACAACAAAAAAATCATCAATCCAACCCCCCAATCAGACCAGAGGCAGGTTTAAGTAACCTCGTGGGGAAAAAAATAACCTCATGGCCTTCCCCAAGAAGTTCACGTAACCGATCCCCTCCCTTGGAAAAAATGGGTAATAAGAAAAAATAGGAATAAACAATTAGTCCCTCAAGCTCCTTCTCTTGTGGAATCATAGCCCCCTATAACTCTAGTCCTTGTCTATCTAGCAACCAAAAATCTATTTATTATTATTAATGATCAAAACATTACATTTCTTGGGCATATTGGCCCTTCAATAATTGTTTGGGCACTCTTGCCTCTCATCATTGTAACAATACATTATTTAAAATGGGGGTTCAAAAACCTAGGGTGTTACATCCCCTCCCCCTTATTTTGGCACTGTCCTTAGTGCGTATACAAAACAAAGAGCAAAATATCAAATTTATTTAAAAAATATATGGGTACTCTGCCCGCATGGAATCTTCATGCTCCCAGGTAGCATTTTCATGACCGTATCAGGTCCACTAAACTTTTACCAGTTCTATAACTCGATTTCGGAGCATTTTGACTTTTTTGTCCAACACCCGCACTGGTTGAACCTGAAAGTCTCCCTCCATCTCTACATGAATCGAATTCCAATCAATAACATGGTTAGTATCATGTACATATTTCTTTAGTAAAGATACATTAAATACATTATGCACATTCATGGAAGTAGGCTATGCAAGCATGTATGCAATTGGCCTTATTATGTCCAATATTTCAAATGGACAACAAAATATGGCTGCCAACTTTGTACAACTACCCAATTTCAAATATCTTTTCTTGGGATTCACTTTCAAAAGTACATTCTCCCCTACTTTAAATTCTTTAACTGTCCTATTCTTATCTGCATAAACTTTTTGTCAATCCTGAGTTGCCTTTGAATTCTGCTTAATCTTGACCACCTAGTCTTCCATGTCCTTGAGAAACTCCGGCCCAAGTACCACTCTATCTGCTAGGTTGTCCCAGCTCACTGGAGTATTGCATTTCCTACTATACAAGGCTTCAAATGGGATCATTTTCAATGAATCTTGATACCCATTGTTATATGCAAATTCAACCAAGTGTAAGTAATCTTCCCACTTAGATGGCTTATCCATCACATACATTCTCAACATGTCCCGAATTATTCAATTGACCCTCTCTATTTTCCCATCTGTCTGGGGATGATATGTTGTGCTAAATTTTAGATTTGTGCCAAATCCTTTAAACAATCCCCTCCAGAAATTGGAGGTAAACTTCGTATCTCTGTCCGAGACAATTTTCCCAGGTATCCCATGCAACCTAGCAATTTCCTTCATGAATAATTCTGCAATATTAGTTGTTGTATGTGTTGTCTTCACAGGCACAAAATGAGCATCCTTTGTTAATATGTCAACCACCACCATGATTGAATCGTGTTGCTTATTCGTTCTGGGTAATCCTATGATGAAATCCATGGTGATCACTTCCCATTTCTTCTCTCGAATTGGCAATGGTTGCAGCAAACCTGCTGGGTGCATATGCTCATCCTTCACCTTCTGACATTCCATACATAGAGTGATGTAATCAGCAACATCCTTCTTCATTCCCGACCAAAAGAACTGGATTCTTACTGTTGTAATTTTTTTTCTGGTAACCGGGATGTCTAGCATAAGGAACCTCATGCATTTCCTTCAGTACCAAATTCCTCAGTGCTCCATAACTAGGAACATAGATTCTATTTTTATGCATGAGGAATCCATCTTCCTTTATCTCGTACTCCTTTATTTTCTGTTGTACATCTCCTTGCTGTAAGTTTTCCTTTACCTATAGGTAATGTTGATCTGTAACAAGACCATCTAAAATTCTTCTCTTCAAGTCTAATAGATGCATACTGACAGTAGTAGCATGCATGAGATGCACTCTCCTACTAAGTGCATCGGTAACTTTATTCTCCTTTCCCTTGATATTTTTGATATCGAATTCATATTCACTTAAAAATTCCAGCCATCTTGTTTGCTTGCCATTCAAGGTCGGTTGTTCAGAAAGATAATTCAGACCAATGTGGTCTGTCCTTAATTCAAATTTAATCCCCATGAGATAATGCCTCCACATCCTCAAGGCGTGAACAATGGAAGAAAGTTCCAAGTCATGTGTGGCATAGTTCCTCTCATGTTCCTTAAGATTTTTGGACTCATATCCAATGACATGTCCATTCTGTGTGATGACTCCCCCAAGTCTTTCCTTATAAGTGCTTGTACATACCACAAAATGTTCATTTGGGTCGAAAATATTTAACACAGGTTCACTAGTAAGTAATTCCTTTAGCAGATTAAAATTCTTTTCACACTTGAGTGTCCATTTAAATTTAGTTCCCTTATTTCTCAAAGAGGTGATGGGGTGAGCAATCTTAGAGAACCCTACTATGAACCTTCTGTGGTAGTCGGCTAAGCCCATAAAATATCAGACGTTTGACACATTTATGGGTGTTGGCCATCCTCTAATGGCTTCAATATTCTCTGGATCTACTTCTATGCCCTGCTCTGAAATAAGGTGTCCCAAGTAATGGATCTTATTTTGATAAAAAGAACACTTACTCAACTTGGCATACAACTGATGTTCTCTCAGTACTTGCAATACCTATCTCAAGTGATGTTCATGCTCCTCTTCAGACTTAGAATAGATAAGTATGTCATCCAGGAATACTATGACAAACTTGTCCAAATAATTTATGAATATGACATTCATTAAGAACATGAAGACAATTGGTTCATTGGTCAGTCCAAAATCCACCACTACAAATTCATAATGCCCATACCTGGTCCTAAAGGTTGTCTTATGAATGTCTTCTTCCTTGATTCTTACCTGATGGTATCCTGCCCTCAGGTCAATCTTTGAAAATATCTTTTCTCCTCTTAGCTGATCAAATAGGTCATCAATTCGGGGTAGCAGATACTTGTTATTTATAGTGTACTTGTTCAGTTGTCGGAATTCAATACACATCCTCAAGGTTCCATCCTTCTTTTTGACAAAAAGTACTAGTGCTCCCCAAGGTGAAACACTTGGACAGATATACCCTTTCCTCAACAATTCCTCCAACTGCATTTGTAATTCTTTTAGCTCTGGTGTGCTCATTATATAAGGTGTTTTTGACACCGGGGCAACTCTTGGAACTAAATCAATTGATAAATCTATCTCCCTTCTTGGTGGCAATCTGGGTATTTCTTGGAATACATCTTCAAATTCCTGTAGCACCGAGAAATATTCAAGGCTTGGCCCCTTTGTATCAATTGGCTCCTCCACATGGGTTGCATACATTTGACATCCTTTTCTAAAACACCTTTTCAGTTGTAAGGCCGAGATCTCCCTTATAGAGAGGGGTCTTGGAACTCCTTTCACAGTGCTTTGTTTTCCATTTCCATCAAGACATGTAAAAGTATTTTTATGACAATCTAGGACATCATAATTCTTTTCCAGCTAATCTATCCCAATCAGAATATCATAAGACCCCAATGGTATGACGTTTATATCAGTATTAGTATTCATGCCATTAAGAATTATGGAACAACTTCTGACCATATCATGGATTCTTCTTTTGGTTCCAGTGGCTAACTGAACCAAACTTATTTTTCCAAGTTTACTTTTCTCCAAATGTAATCTATCCACTATCTTAGGGTTAATGTAACAATGGCTTGCTCCTGAATCAATCAAAATAGAAACAGGTTGATTTATGATCTTACCTTCCACGTCGATCATATTCGAATGGTACTCTTCTTTTCGATCATTTAAAGCTGCATAGATTTTCCCCATATATCCGACTGTTGTAGCCTCTTGGATGTTGTGCACAGTATTCGCTCTATCCTTTCTGTGTGGGAAATCCTTGTACAAGTTATCTTCCTTGCATCCCCAACATTGGATTGGTGGTCTTCCCCTTTTTCCCGAGGATTCTTCCTTTTTGAAACCCTCCTTAGCATATTGATCTTGATGATTTCTATTAGGCTCATTCCTATTGAAGGGAGGTTTGAATCCTTTCCTCCTCTGGTCGGACTTCACATTTTTCTTTTCCTTCCAAGATTTATGCAGGGATTCTCTTCCTTGGACTTGCTCATACAAGTATTTAGCCTTCTTGATGGCCTCAATCAAGGCATTGGGTTCATCATACATGATATTTTCCTTATAGAAGGCTGGCAATCCACTTAGAAATCTTTGTATTTCCACTTTCTCATCACCAATGAACTTGACGTACTTTAATAATCCCAAGAACTTCCTCTCGTATTCTTCCATAGTCATGCTTCTCAACCTGATTTCAAAGAACTCCTGCATTTCCTTGTCATAGAAATGATCTAAGAGGTACTCTTTCTAGAGGTACTTCTTGAATTGTTTCCAAGTGATCCTACTTTCATTAACATGTTCCAATTGCTTTAGTTGGTCCCACCACACTGTAGCTTTCCCGTGTAAATGGTAGGTGGAAATCCTGGCTCCCAATATTGATGAATAGTTATGCAACTAAAAATATCTCTGGACCCCAAGAAACCATGGTTCGACATCATCTTCCCATTATCTTTCACCATCGAAGGAAGGTGACTTGATCTTTCTCAACTCTCCTTGCAAACTATCTATCTCTTGTTTCCTTCTCTAGTGCCTGATAGGAGACAATACTGGGATGCTTACAGGATCATCAGATGCATAAAACTTCCTTCCTGAGTAAGGGGGTAAGTGGCATCCATGAGCTCTACTAGCACTTTTGGAATAACCAACTCTTCCATGAGTATCTCCTCTTTCCTGACACCTGCCTTCTTCCTCTTGTATTGAGTTAGATTCCTTCTTCATTTTCCTCTGCAACTGATTTAAACTCTGCAACACTCGAGCATTTATCTGAATTTTCTCTCTCATCAGTCTCTCGTTGTCTTCTTTGTATCTCTTTACTTCCATATTCAAGCTTCTTACCATTTCTATCAACCTTTCTTGTTCTCTTTTTTCCTTGCATCCATTGGAATCTGTTTCTGCATTACTGATTCTGGTATTCTGGCCTTCGACCTCATTTTCATTACTAGAAGCTCCCTCTCCTTCTCCCATTTCCTCAATACACATACTGAGCTGATGCGCTTAAGCCTCTTAATTCTGCAAAATGTGTAGGCGACCATTTTGTTAGAATTATGCGTATGATAGATAAAATTGCCAAATCATCCTACAATTCTATTTCTTATTTATGGAGATCAAATCATCCTACAACCAATTCATCCCTTAGACTTACTTCCTCAGCTGTCAACCTACATATGACCAAGGCAATGACCCTACACTTAGCTGAAAAAGCGCTTGTCTAGAGATTCAAAACTTCAAATATTTTAGCCAAGACCAAATAAATGGTCCTCGTTCTCTTTCATGATCAACGATCAAGATCTTCTTCGGGACTTCACTCTTTGGGAGTCTCAACTTTTATTTCTTGCCTCCTCCTAGTATGCATCTACCCAGGGTTCCTGATCTACTGACAGGTGTCCTCACACAGATTGGAGGATGTGAATCATTTTAGCATTTCGGGCTTCGGAAGTTTCAAACTTCTCTCCTACAGTTTCTCCTGGAGTTCTTTTACCCATAGTCGATGATCCATCGACACGTTTCCTCTAGAATCGATGATCGATATAAACTCCAGCCTTCGGGCCTTTGGGAGTTTTCGACCCAACCAACCTGTCACCTCCTTCCCTTCTAGAGTTCTCAGTTTTTTGGACTGCATGATCTGTCTCCACGTGGAAAAATGTTGGAAGTGGACACATGGCCCAATCAGGCGAGTGACACATGTCATGTTCTAATCGACTTTTCAATGTTCCAAATTCCCAAAGCTTATTGACACGTGGCACACATCCCATGTGTCCATGTCATCCCCAGTGACTTCATTGTGCCTTATCACTTTGGCTATTTCGGCTTCAGGGCTTCGGGAGTTTTCAAACTAGCACTCTTCCAATTCTTCCGACCTCTGAATTTCTCGAACTAGCTAATCTGTCGCCATGTGTCCTCCTAGATCGAATGACCAAGTTTCACTTTGGGTATTCACCTGGAGTCCATGGATCTGCTCCACGTGTCCTCCTCAATCTGACGTCTATGATTTCTTTGGGGCTCCAGACTTCATAGATCTCAAACTTCAACCTTTTTCCTTGAAAATATTTTTGTTCGAAGTTCGCAATCTTTTGATGCGTGTCCCCTGCAGATTGACGACCACGATTCCTTAGGGACTCCAGACTCTGGAAATCTCAAATTTCAAAATTATTTGGCCCCACTTGCTTTTATCCGAAGTCATAGATTTGGTGACGTGTGGCTCTCCGAAGATCAATGGTTGAGATCTTCTTGGATGATCGGACGATCGAGGTTTGCTCCAGCTCTCTGGCTCTCCGGGCTTCGGGAGTCTCAAACCTCAACTGAAAATATCTCAAACGGATTCCTCCAGAGTTACTAATCTACTGACATGTAACCTCTGGGTGATCGATGGTGATAATCTAATTCGGACGATCCCATAGTCGATGTTTACTTTAGGTCTCTGGCTCTCCGGGCTTCGAGAGTCTCAAATCTCAACTTCTCCTCGCTCGCTCTTTCCTATAGTGCTTTCACCCAGAGCACATGATTGATTGACACATTTACTCCTATGGATCGATGGTCCCCAGCTACTTCGGCTATTCAGAGTTTTGATGTTCGAGCCCTACCTGTCACATCGTTGCATGCCTTTCAATTTTCGGGGGCATGCATCGATGGTTTGGAGTAACCCTCTTTTCTTGCCGCAATTCTCCTGATGATGACATGTAACCCCCCAGGGAAACTGTGGTTTGGATTGAAGGACCTCCTTGGGAAATTGTCTCCCATGCAACTCGGTTCCCCGCAATGCCTGTTGGTCGTTGATCTCTCTCTCCAATGGGATTCGATGGTCACAAACTTAACCTTGCTTCCTTTTCATCAGATGATCCCTGTTTACCTATCCTATGATTCAATGATCCCAAATCTCCCTGATCCAACCGAGGCGATTGTTCCTGAATTAAAAAGGAATGGTCATGATCATTCGAACCCTCACAGAGGTTCTATGATGTTTCATCTCCTACATAGCATCTTCAATGCCATTCCTCCTAATATTTTCAACTTCACGGTCAAAGTTCTATCTCGACCATGATATTTTGATGAACAAACCCGACCCATACCGACCCAATGTTTCAGCCAAAAGCTATGATACCAATCTATGACATACCCAGCCACCCATAGTCCAGGTATGCTACCTACAAGCCCACCCTTGGACTTGTTTCTCATGTTGACCTTATTTATTTATTAAGGATGCATAAGATAAAATACTTAACGACATGCACAACAATATCCAACAAGCATGCAATATCTAAATATTATGTTAAAATATAGTTAAATATACACAGTAGAAATACATTCATATAAATGTAACTGACAATTAAACTACACAGCGAAATACATTCATACACAGATAGTAATATCACGACAGATATCACTTACCTTTATGAAAGATGACACCAAATGGTTGCAGATGAAGGATGTTCCACCCAACCATAGACATCGTTGCTCTAAATCCCAATAGCAGTTTCACCCCCGATCCATGGTTATGAATCCACAAGGACAATTCTAGAGTGTAAATGGGTTCCCAAACTAGTTAGCTCTCAAGCTCTCACAGGTTTCCCGACACCCACAACAATCCAAGTACCTAGCTCTCTTCTACCCAGCCTATGCCACCCGAGAGAATGAACCTCCACCCTTCTCTTCCATGCAGTCCCTCAAGCAGTCCTTCTCCTTCCTGCTAGGGATTCTAGCACAATTGGTCCAGAATCTCAATGATGGAACTCTCAAGACTCAAAATTGTGATAAAAAAAAGGGCATAGTCCAATGCATTTCAGACATGCAGGCCCCATGTCACAACTGGATCACACTAGTGACCACTACAACCAACTATCCCATGGCTAAGTTCTTCAACAACTCTATTTCCTTTGCCAAGCCAAGACATAGCTGATGATGGATCAATAGATGAGTCAGGGGGGGTGCATGGGAGTGCATGAGGGAATAATGAGTGAGGGAATGGGAAAACAACAAACAAGTCATCAGTCCAACCCCCCCATCAGAGCAGAGGCGAGTTTGAGTAACCTTATGGGGAAAACAAGAACCTCCTGGCCTTCCCCAAGAAGTTCATGTAACTGATCCCCTCCCTTAGATAAAAAGGGTAATAAGATAAAATAGGAATAAACACTTAGTCCCTCAAGATCCCTCTCCCATGGAATCATAGCCTCCTATAACTCTAGTCCTTGTCCGTCTAGCAACCAACAATGTATTTATTATTATTAATGATCAAAACATTACATTTCTTGGGCATACTGGCCCTTCAATAATTGTTTGGGTATTTTGGCCTCTCATCACTATAACAATACATTATTTAAAATGGGGGTTCAAAAACCTGGGGTGTTATAGATGAAAAGGAGACACAACTTGATTCTTGTGATACTCGACACTATGACAAAGAGTTCTCATTTTATTCCTGTGCATACGATGTATCAGGCACTTTACATATCTAGAGTTTTCATCAGCGAGATTGTGAGGCTACATGGCATGCCTAAGAGGATTATATCCAATCAAGGATCGATATTTACTGGACGATTTTGGACTAGTTTCCAAGAGGCCTTGGGAACCCAACTTAAATTTAGTACCACGTATCACCCGAAGATAGATAGGAAAACCAAATGAACAAACCAAATCTTGGAGGACATATTGTGCATGTGTGTGATGGACCAACATAAGCGTTGGGAAGAATTCTTTCCATTGGTAGAATTCACATACAACAACAGTTATCAAAGCACCATTAAGATGGCACCTTTCAATTTTCCTTATGGGCGACCGTGTCGGATGCCTTGAGTTGGGATTGTCTTGAGGATAGGGTCTTGGTGGGACTACAAGAGATCCAAGAAATGGAATATCAAATGCAAACTATAAGATAAAGGATCAAGGAAGCAAAGGATTGATAGAAGAGTTATGTCGATGCACATCGTGTCAACCATAGTTATGATGTGGCGATTGAGTATTCTTGCGTGTGAATCCGCGTAGAATTTAGATAAAATTTGGAAAGGGTGATAAACTATATCCAAAGTTCATGGGATTCTACAAGATTGTGGAAAAGAGGGGTTCATGGCCTATTGACTAGCCTTTCCTGATCCTTGAGGCATATGCACGATGTCTTTCATGTCTCTGTATGAGACATTATGTTCGTGATCCTACACATGTTTTGACTTGAGTACCTTGCAGGTATAGGATGAGGGTGCACTCATGGCCGAGCCAATCCGCATCCTGGACCATCGCATTCGAAAACTACGATCTTGAATAGTAGATCATGTCAAGGTCTAGTGGGATAACTATAGTCCGCACTCGACGACCTCAGAGGACGCATATGACATGCACCAAAAATTTTCATTTTTGTTGATAGATAGACTTATGATATTGTGATACACTTTATTTCAACACTTACATACTGTGAAACTTTGGGACAAATTTTAAAACAAGAGGGGGTGTATGTAACATCTCGCTCTTGCGTGCACTGAATGAACTTGTCCTTCAGGTAACTTGCTTGCAAGTGATCCAGATTATTATACCATCGGTCGTTCGATTATGATTATGAGATATTATGGATTTGATGATATGGTATTTGGTTGTATTACATATACAGGTGCTATTGATTGGGTTCTCCTGAGTGTACAGGGCTTTGGACCTGGAGGATGCAGAGACATCGATGAAACCCCTTGGACTTTGGATCGATTCAGGGAGTGGACTGTTGGGTTAAATATTATTGATGTGACATATGTACATATGATTAGATGTTATGATGATTGATTATTATTGCTGACATGATTCGTTGATGGATGCAGGCTGACTATATCTTACCGACCAGAATCACATGTGGAGTAGAGGGGTCACGAAGGACAACCAGAGACTTGAGGGACAGGTGTGGACAACAGCCCTACCATAGCCTACTAGCACTCCCACCATGGCTCAAACTGTAGGTTAACGATTACCTAGTTCAAGAAGACCCACGATGTCGTGAGGGAAGACTGCAACATTATCCCATGATAATTATAAGGGGTGTGCAATAAGGCAGGGGCCTTATTCCTTAGAGGCGCTTAGTCTCCCACAATATCAACTAGCAGAGTATTGAATACAAGTGTTTTTTATATCTACCAAGTCAATCAAGAGGTGAGTGGGACCCTTGGAGCACATAGTGCATCCTGAAGGGCACGTCATGCAAGGAAACTGGAAAGAGGTGAGTGGCACCTTTGGAGCACGTAGTGCATCGTGAAGGGCACGTCGCACAAGGAAAATGGAAAGAGGTGAGTGGCACCCTTGGAGCCCGTAGTGCGTCCTAAAGGGAACATCATGCAAGGAAAATAGAAAGAGGTGAGTGGCACCCTTGGAGAGCTTAGTGCGTCTTGAAGGGAACGCCAGGATTTTAACTGGTAAGTGAATAAACCTAGACAACCTTAAAATGAATGATGTGATAAGATTTAAAAATAATTTTCCCTAATAAAAATGTCACCCAACCTAGTGAAATTAAAATCTAGGTCTAAGTAGAACATGTGGTCACAAAAATAATAATGACAAATAAACATGTAACAAGAAGGGGGGGTAAGAAATTCAAATTATTTATTAAAAATAAAATTTTAATGGAGGATTAAAATTTAAAAAGGGAAATGGTTGTTTTTATCTATTTTTGCTAACTAAATTTTAAATAAAAAGAAAAGGGGGTAGTTGGTTGTTTCATCTACACTTGCTAAACTTATTTTTAGTTAAAAAGGAAAAAGGGGGAAACTTAAAGAAAAAGGGGAAACCTAAAGAAAAGGGGAAACATAAAGAAAAAGTTGTATGTCTAACTTAGTAAGGAATCTTTCCTTTGGAACTTTCTAATTGTGAACTCAACTAGGAATTAAGCAAGGCATAAGTCATTAAGAAGTGTAAGGGAATATTGGGACATCTAGGAGCGTTTTTAGGAATTCTTTTAGGTGGGTGAGGGAAATAGGAATAATTAATTAATTAATAAATTAACTTTCTAGTGCAACTAGGGGATCGGGCGACATGTGTATAGGGGAGTTTTTTTCCTAATTAAAATTAATGAAAAAGAAATTTAATTAGAATTTGGGAAACTAATTACTTAAAAAATCTATAAAAAGAATGAGGAGGAGGAGTATGGATATATCATCTTGATGCGTAATGTTACACTATTGAATTTTTGTCTTGACTGAACTTCTGTTGTGAGAGTTGGCATACCCAGGTTGGGTAATGAGTGGTAGCTCGACCTTGCGAGGTGAGCTAGCTGCTAGTGGTTCTCAGGTATTGTGTGCATGGCCCCTTTGTGGCTTGGGGGGATCAAGGGGAATATGAGTACCCATAGCATTGGTTGGGAGGTACCGGTGATTATAATACTTAACATAGCACTTAGCCAACAATATGCATTAGTTCATGGGTCTTATTCACATCACAAATGAAACCCTAAATACAGAACATCGTAGTAATAATCAAGATCAAGCCCTTAAAATCTCTTAGCACATGGCATTGATTCAGATCTAGCATTCATTCATCTTTAACATTATGAAGCACTAAGATACAAAATTAGACGCATTCATTATAACAAAACTAAGCATAAATCACATAAGAAACATCGCACAAAGCACATCAAGACACATGATATACATCGTTCACCCCAGTGTGGGGCTATGTCCACCAAATTCTTCTTCTTCTTTATTAGTCTTCGATATTATTACATTCATGTGCCCCTATGCACAAAGCCATAGAGTCCAACTCCACAGTGGATAGGTGATATGCTCACAATGCACTAGATCCACCTTCCCAAAACCAGGTCAAGGCACAGAGCCAACTCCTTAATAACACCAAGCCTTACTTTACACAACCAGATTGCACAAAGAAACTTCCAATATCTTGTAGTAAGCCAAACATACTGTGCACATAGATAACACTACTACTTACATCGCTTAGATACTTCTTATTTATACATTTACAAAAAGGCCTAAAAATGGATAAACCCATGGGCTGACATCCCATAACCCATTACATAAACCCTAGTAAACCTTTTTCTAGGTCCACAAGCCCGCAAAATGAGTGAGATCCCGTGATCTCTACTCCTCCTAGGTGCTCCCTCTTTGACCATCCTGTGGAAGTCCCAAAAGTGGTCAAACACAACCAATATTTCCTCAAAACTTGGTCAAGGGCCAACAGGCCCCCAACACTCACCTGTGACTCATCCTGAGTCACTCAGATATGAGAAACACTGCTTCAAAGGATTCGATCTTAGCTCAATTTGCCTTGACTTTTTTCTTCACCAGAGCCTCCTGCTCAGCGAAATCCTGAATTAGTTTCTTTGTAACATGCCCTTCTAGGCGTTGTTCCATTGTCATAACCACTTGTTCCAGCTGCAAGCCTTTTCCTTCAATCTCTTCAAAAAGCATGCAGGATTCATTCTACACTGGCTGGAGTCTCTGTGTAGCCTCCATGACTCTGATCTGGATAACAGTAACCTACTGCTAAAATTTTCTTTGTTCCTGTGATCTTTTCATCCTCTCGATTGCAGTGAGAAGCTTCATCTATGCCTGGATGGTAGATGCCTTCTATTGTGCCTTCTGGAGTTGTGCTTCTAGTTTCCTTAGATTCAGATCTTCTACAAGGCATTCGTAGGTCTGTGCACTACAATCACTCAATTTCTTACATTCTGAAGTGAGTTCCCTGATCCTTCCAAGTGCACTCTTGGTGATTTCTTCCCTTTGATCGTGCACTTCTTGCGGAGTGCTCAACACTGCTTGAAGTTATAACTCTATTACTCTTATTTGAAGATGCTGAATGGATTTGGCGAGCTTCCCTACTTGTATCTCACTTGAATCTGGTTCCTCCTGTTCCAAGACCAACACAAAGCAAAGTTCTTTAGTCACTACCTCTTTGACCACAATATGCTCTACGAGCAACTCGTATTTTTCTTCCTATATCTTCGCATTGTTTTACTCAAACTTCACCCGAATTTCATTTTTCTCCTTCTGCGCAACTCGAAGTTTCTCTAGGACCTCCTCCTTTTATTTCTTAAATACCTTTGTAGCCTGCTCCTTTTCTTCTTAGACTAGACAAAGTTGAGCCTTTATTGCATATGTTATCCTTCGTAATTAGGTGGGCTCATCCCCCAATTCTGCAATTTCTGATGATGAAGGTGCAGTAGGTACTATGCATGTTGAATATATGGCTTGTTGTATGTCTTTGAGCTCTTTCTCAATTCATTCATATAGTGTTTCCTGCTTCACTCCATGTCTCTACAAGATATCCTCTGAAGCATCTTCCACAACTGTAATGATAATATCGACATCATCCACTGTGAGCACATTCTTCGACTGAGGCTTATTGGCTCATGTCTTCTTTATTGTTGCGGTTTTCTGCGGGGAAACCTTCCTTTTCTTCGATGTTTTGGCCTCAGTAGGGGGATCCTTCGATAGTGTAACTTTGAATTTGTCTTTATTTTCTCCTTCTTCCTCTCCTTATTCTTGGCTTACTTCATCTCCTCCTCCTCCTATGGGTGAATCAGGCCTACTTTCCTCTGAGGCGATGTCCTCCTCATCAGTTTCTATGTTTTTCACTTCCTCCTTTTTCTTCTTTTTCTTCGTGCTAGTTTGTCCATCATGTTCAAACCGGGTGACCAAGGGACTTCCGATGATGTCGAGGTCAGAAAGTTCTGCATATTCCACTAGTACAAGGAAATTTGTTGGCCATTCTTTGGTGATCTTCGCCATATCTTTGTCGGTCAGCTTATAATAGGACTGCAGTTCCTCCTTACTTTCATTGCTACGCGTAGTGATGTAGATAAAGTGTCGATCTGCATGGAACTTCGCTAGCGGTCTGTACTGGTGCAGTGTATTCGGGTTCATTCATGGAAATTCCTCAATGGCATGCTTCAACTACTGGTAATAAGCATGGAAGACAACGTTCAACTACCACTACTTCGACATATCGTTTGTATACCACAAGGTAGAGAACCTTGTGACCAATGACTCTGATGGCTCAACCTCTAGAAATGTCTCTCCTTTCAGCATCTGTAAAGCCACGAAGGCAATTAGTACCAGTAACTAACTGAAGTGGAATTCATAGCCTTGATCTTACGCTTTGTAACAGTCCTTCTCCAGCTCGTTGACGAGGTAACTTGCCCAGTTCATTTGCATACCTTCTACGCACTTCCCTGCGAGGTCTACCACGAATCCCATGACTTGCGTGGGATGATTCTTTTTGAGGAGTTTACCAACTATAAGATGAAAATATAGGCACACTATGCCATCCTGGACGGAGGTGACCTTGTAGTCTTACTTCCCCTTTTCGACATCGCCATAATCTTCCTTTATGTTTTGTGCCAGGGAGCGATCTGAAGTCTTCCCTGGGTAGAACTGGTGAGGGTCCGGTCCCTGCATGCTCAGTCCCGTGATGAGGTGGATCAACATCAGATCCACAGTGGCGTGCCTGTCAAGCCACATATATCCTCCATGGTAACATGACAGGATGAGTTTAACACAAGCGTTAACCTCCTGATGTTGACCGAAGTGAGGGATCTTCATCACGTTCAAGATCGTGGACTGCATGTACTCCTTAATCCATGGCTAGGAGACTATGTGTGGCTTCTTCCCAACTATCTTCATCAATTACCTACGTAGCGTGAGAATCACATATTTATTCTATTATCCGAGGTTAAAGTTGGTGTTCTTCAAAGCTGGGATATTTCCTAACTGGGGTCCAAGTTGTTGAGATTCAACAAGAAGATCCTAGTGAAAATTATGCACCTACACTAGGATGGAGCCTCAGGCTATTTTTAGGTGGAAGTTTATTTTTATATGATGAGCAAATTTTGTTTATAGATGATGTCTATTTATAGATGCTGAGTGAATTCTATTTATAGATGTATGTCGACTATTATTATCTCTTAATAATAGTAGGACAATAAATATTATTATATTCTCAATGAGAACTTGGAAATAGTTAACTGAAGTGGAAAATCAATTAGTTATAGGAAATTTGAGTTTAAAGGTTGAATGGTGGGACATGCAAGTTGAATTAGTTGTAACTAAGTGATTCGAAGTTGTAACAGAGTTGGATGTGTAGTTATGTGAGTTGTGAAGTAGTTTAACTCAGTTAAGTGAGTTAAATTCAGTTGTACTAGTTGTAACTGAACTTACACTAGTAAGAGATTAGTGAATTAATTATTAATTAATTCACAATCAGTGATCTCACATGCAACTAAATATTTACCACTATTAACTACATGCATGTCAGATCCAGTGGATACCCAGTTGAGATAATAGGTGAAAGGGACAGTTTGACTATCAATTGTGACATTAGTGAGTGAAATCATGCAACCACACACACATTGGATGTTCCCATGAGGAATGCATAGCCTAGGAAAGAGGGATTAATTGATTGAATGGATTTCCATTAGCAGGGATTGCGCAGAGAAGACAAGTTTTCTGGAGGCAGTAAATTGGAACATGCATTTGCCAATTTTTGTATGATAGTGTGAGACGATTGTATATTGTATTGAGAGCTCTTCGATTAGAGTTTTGTATGATATTGTTTCATGATCCATGATATATACATATTATATGATAGTGGGATTTTTAGCTTTATGCTTTCCTGGTAAAACATCCGTGTTATGTGTGATTAATCTTTCTTCTTGATATTGCAATTGGCGATCGTTTTTTAAATTTCACAAGAATATTAGTAGAATCGATTTTGTATTTAACCGTGGCATATAATTGTTATATAAGGAGAATCTAGGAAATACATAATTTTTATTAACATTTCTACATGGTATCAGAGCATAGGAAATTGCAGAAGATGAGTTTGTTATTATATAGAATTCGAATTTGCAGAAATACTTTCTTGGTGCTACAGGTGATTCAATATCAAAATGGATTTCAATGGCTTGAGGTTAGAGTGTGCACTTAAGGGCAGCTTGAACTACATTTCTTTGAAGGATAGGATGGAGTCAGTACTCGAAGACAATGGATTGAAGGAATTCATTGACAATGATATTCCTAAGCCAGATGTTGCAGACGTTGCAAATCTTGATGCATGGAAAAAGAAAGTGGCAAAGGTGAGAAGGATCCTGTTGGACGGAGTACGAGACCAAATTGTCTCAAACCTCCATGGGAAAGCCACACCTTATGCAATGTAGAATATTTTGACATATCTATTCCAAAACATCAACGACCATAGGAAATTGGTGCTCAAAGATAAACTCAAGAAGATCAAGATGGGGAAGGGTGACTCCATTCCAAAATATCTCACAAAGCTTGTCCAATGTTGGGATGAGCTGGGGAGTGTGGGAATAATAGTCATTGTTGATGATTTGGTGAGCTTGTCTCTCCTAGGACTTCCCAAAAATTGGCACAGTTATCAAGACTCTGTCAATGGAAGGGAAAAATTTCCAGATTGGGAGCGATTATGGTCAGATTTGGCGCAGGAGGAGTTTAGGTGGAACACCAGAGATGGCTCTTCATCAAAGCATGATGATGAAGAGGATTGTGCTTTGGATTCTAAGGAAAGGAAAGAGAAGGGGAAGAAATTCCATTCAAAATATGAGTCTAAAGGAAAGAAGCTAGATTTGTCCAAAGTGAAGTGTTTTCATTGTCACAAACATGGGCATATCGCTACTAACTCTCCGCAAAATAAGAAGAACAAGAAGATTGTTGGAGCTGCAGTTGGTCAGGCCCTTGACTCACAATTTGAAATTGACTTCTCCTTGATTGCATGCATGGTTTCAGGTGAATTGGGATCAGTGTGGTATTTGGATAGTGGCGCTTCCTTCCACATTACGGGAGATAAGGAGCTTTTCGGTGACTTGGAGGAGAGATATCTCAAAATGCATATAGAGATGGGTAACAATGGATGATACAGTGTGAATGGAATTGGTACCATTACCTTTCAGAGGGAGTCAGGTAAACCATTTCAATTGAAATCTTTTATGCATGTTCCAGGTCTGAAGAAAAACTTGGTCTCAGTCGCAATGTTGGAGGACAGAGGTTATGATGTTGTTTTCAGCGATGGAAAATCCTTCTTCCGACATAAAACAATGAGTAAAATCAAGAAGATATGGATTCAAGTTAATAATCTCTAAAATCTGGAAGTATATGGCTGCACTTCCATGATGATAAAGACAAAAAAAGTGGTGAGCCGGGATGAGGGAGAATTATGGCACAGGAGATTAGGCCATCTTCATCATGGAGCCTTGAAAATCATGTAGCAAATATCTACTGGAATTCTAATGGGAACACTTGCTCAGTTAGATCAGTGCAAGGGTTTCACCATGGGGAAGTATGTAAAGTCCACCTTTCATGAAAAGGAGAACTGTGCTTCGGTGATCCTGGAGAGAATTCACACAGACGTGTGTGGACCATTCTTGGTTTCTTCAATGGAAAAACATAAGTATTATGTTATTTTTGTTGATGGATTTTCTCGTAAATGTTGTATCTTCTTCATCCAGAAGAAGGATCAAACATTCTCAAAGTTTTGTGAGTTTAAAGCATTGGTGGAGAAAGAGTCAGGGAAGCAAGTGAAGGATCTAAGGAGTGATAATGGTGGAGAATACATCTCTAACGAATTCAAAGACTTTTGCAGCAAAGAAGGAATTCGAAGAGAAATCATAGTGCCTCATAACCCATAGAAAAATGGGGTCACAGAGAAGAAGAACAGAATGATCGTGGGTGTAGCATGAGCGATGTTGCATGATTAGGGCCTACCAATGCATTTGTGATTGGAAGCATGCAACACTGCGGTTTATGTGAAAAATCGTTGTCCTCATAGAGTACTTGGCATGAGTACACCTGAAGAAGATTTCACTGGTAAGAAACCTGATGTTTCTCATTTTAAGATTTGTGGATCATCTGTTTATGTGCATGTGACCAAGAATGCCAGTAAGAAGTTGGAGCTGACTGCTGAAGTTGGGATATTTGTGGGGTACACAAAAACACCCCATAATTATCGTGTGTATTTTCCTAGCATTAAGATGAATGTTATGCGACGGGATATAAAATTCGATGAGGGGAAATCCATGCGGTTGTCGCTTGAGAGGGAGATATACTTACATGTGGAGGAGGAACTGTTGGTTCCCAGAGATGAGTCTCAAGATGTGGATGAACCACATGAGGAGGTTCATGGAGTGGAGGAATCCACTCATGCAGATCCATCCATCAGAAATGGAAAAAAGCACACAATAGAAGCTGATAGATTGAGACTAGATGTTGCACATAATGTAGGATCCCCTACTTCAAAGAGAAGATAGGGACAGTCTCCTAATCGATTTAATGGATACATGGCTCTCATGAGAAAAGGTATTGTGATTGAACCATCTTCCTTTTAGGAAGTAGTGCAGGATCCCACTTGGGTTGATGCAATGGTGGAGGGTAAGATTTTAATCATGTTTCTTTATGTTGATGATTTAATACTGTCTGGTGATGAGATGTTGATACACTCATGCAAGGATTACCTTGCAAAGGAGTTCGAGATGAAGGATATGGGCCTCCTTCATTATTTCCTTGGATTGGAAATATGGCAACGAGATGGTGAACTTTTTGTGTCTCAAGGCAAGTATGCAAGGGACATACTGGGTAAGTTTCACATGGAGGGTTGCAAACCCATGGATACTCCTCTTCCAGGAAACTGGAGGAAAGAGGATGCTACTTATGGAGAGGTAGTGGATGCTATTGTCTATCGACAGTTACTGGGTTCGCTAATGTATATAGTGAGAATGAGACCGAACATTTTCTATGAAGTTAACCAACTAAGTCAAGTGATGGTTAAGCCTACCAAGCTCTTTTGGAAGGTAGGTAAGGATGTCCTGGTATACCTAAGGGGCACATATGAGTATGGATTATGGTACAGACAGAAGGATGAAGTGAATTTGCATGGCTTAATAGATGCAGATTGTGTGGGAAGCCCAATGGATAGAAAGAGCACATCAGGGGGGATCTTTAGTATCAGATCTACAGTTGTTTCTTGGTACAACAGGAGGTGGAGATCTGTGGCACTCAGTTCAGTGGAAGAGGAATACGTGGCAGGGATTCCATCTGCATGTGAGTCTATCTAGATGAGAAAGATCTTGGTTGGTTTGTTTGGTTCTCATTTAGATCGAGCAGTGATTCATTGTGATAATCATAGTTGCATTAAACTCTCGATTAATCATGTGTTTCATGATAGATCTAAGCATATAGATATCTGGTATCATCATATCAGATATTGTGTGGAGTGGAATATCATGTTGCTTCAATACATTCCTATGAAAGATCAGGATGCATACATTCTAACGAAGGTGCTCACTAGGAGAAAATTCGAATACCATAGAGACATGATCGGGGTGAAGGATAATGCCTTTCTTGTTGAGAGGGAGTTTTGAGATTCAACAATAAGATCCTAGTGACAATTATGCACCTACACTAGGATGGAGCCTCAGGCTATTTTTAGGTGGAAGTCTATTTTTAGATGATGAACAAATTCTATTTATAGATGATGTCTATGTATAGATGGTGAGAGAATTATATTTATAGATTATGTCGACTATTATTATCCCTTAATAATAGTTGGACAATAAATATTAGTCTATTCTCAATGAGCACTTGGAAATAGTTAACTGAAGTGGAAAATCAGTTAGCTATAGGAAATTCAAGTTCAAAGGTTGACTGGTGGGACATGCAAGTCGAATTACTTGTAACTGAGTGATTCGAAGTTGTAACAAAGTTGGATGTGTAGTTATGTGAGTTGTGAAGTAGTTTAACTGAGTTAAGTGAGTTAATCTCAGTTGTACTATTTGTAACTAAACTTACACTAGTGAGAAATCAATGAATTAATTATTAATTAATTCACAATCAGTGATCTCACATGCAACTGAAGATTTACCACTGTTAACTACATGCATGTCAGATCTAGTGGAGACCCAGTTGATATAACAGGTGAAAGGGACAATTTGACTATCAATTGTGACATTAGTTAGTGCACTCATGAAACCACACACACATTGGACGTGCCCATGAGGAATGCGCAACCTAGGCAAGAGGGATTCATTCATTGCAGGGATTGCACAGAGGAGGCAGGTTGTCTGGAGGCAGTAAATTGGCACATGCATTTTCCAATTTTTGTATGACAATGTGAGACGATTGTATATTGTACTGAGAGCTCTTGGATTAGATTTTTTTATGATATTGTTTCATGATCCATGATACATACATAATATATGACAGTGGGGCTTTTAGCTTTATGCTTTCCCGGTAAAACATCTGTGTTATGTGTGATTGATCTTTCTTCTTGATATTGCGATTGGCGATCATGTTTTAAATTCCGCAAGAATATTAGTAGAAGCAATTTTGTATTTAACAGTGGCATATAATTGTTAGATCAGAAGAATCCAGGCAATACATAATTTTTATCAAAAATTCTACACAACTACATGTATCCCCTTCGGGATGTACGCGGTGATCAATGTGTACTCAAAGTCACATAGGATACTGTTGTAGTTCACCATGCTAGCCAAAGACGGTGTGTACTCCTGCAACACTGATAGGATCTTCTTTGCATTAGCCAAATCGTCATGGTGTTTTCTTCCCTTCTCAGCAGTGCGTCCATAATGTCATCCAGTTGATGGGGAGGCTTGCAATCCACCAATTTACCTCTCTCAGCCATGAGTTCTACAAGAATCTCCTCCATAAACTTCTCTAACATGATATGTTCACCCGAAATTCACACTTGTAATCAAATATATCAGGTAGGAGAATAGACAAGCGAGGTAATCAAACAAGTGGCGAGATATAGAAAGCATAACGTGATACAATGGATTCTCTGCAGATAATCATGGGTGGAAAAAAAGTGCTCCCGGTGCAGCGTCAGATGGGTTAAATAAGAGAGTGTCGTAACAGATTCCTCCAACAGGTAGGAATTCCTAAATCAATACAAATCCGTTCATTATAGTGCGGTCCCAACGGTACAACAATGGTCTTTCCTTCAATAATTGTGTTTCTAGCCATTTTGGAGCGTTATTCTAACGGTCGGGACGCCTCTAACGGTCATATAGCTTTTCCATGGCGAAGTCCCATTCTATGTGGTTCTTCTATTACAGCAAGGTTCGAGTTCTGTAGGTATGTCTCTTGCGAAGTTTTCTCTGGAGCTCTCTATAGTTTTTCTAAATTGGCTTTCTTCTTACTGATATTTCTTTCTTTCTTTCCTATGATCTGAGCCTCTGGATTCCTCTTTCCATTCTTATTCTTATCTTATCTTAGCATAATGACTTTGCACTATTGATTTTCTTTCAAAGGGGTCAGAGGTAATACCTCTTTTCTTACTAGGTCTTGGGTGGACATACTTTCTTCTTGCATGGATAGGTTCTTTAAACCTTCTTGTGCTCTTTTGACTTCGATAGCTACTTCTCTTTCATTCTGCTACTTCGACTCAACCTATTGTTCTTCTAAAAGTTGATCTATTCTTCTAGCTATGAGATCCCTTATTTATTTATTTTTCTATTCTGTAGCTTCCTCCTCTGCTTTCCTTATGATTTGATCCTTCTCAATCCAAGTCTCTCCTAATAAAAGTGGGAAAGAGGAATTGTTCTCAACAAACCTAATAGCTTCAAATTCTTCTTCATTCACAATTCCATGAGAAATCATAGGTATATTAGTAACTCTTCCACATAGGGTTATCATCTTTCCTTTAAACAAGCCTATCCTTCCCAATGAAGGTATCATAACAATCTTTCCAAAAATTTCCCAAGTTCTTTCTGGCATAATATTCACATGTGTTTCTTCATCCAATACACAATCTATGTCGAAGTCTTCTATTCGTGTAACTATGCATTGTTTTTATTTCAGGATCTCTGGTAAACTAATGTCTCTATGATCATCCATTACTTCTTTTAACTGTACTAACATAGTCTCTGATTCTGTCGCTTTATGATTTTCTAACGTATCCTGAGTCCTTTGACTTTCTTTATAGTTTTCTTGCCTCATATTCATCTTTTCAACTTTAACAATCATCCTTGGGTATTCCTCAACCTCATGACCAATAGCTTTACAACAAAGTCAAATAGGACCTATACCAGGGCATTCTTTAGTAATATGTCCTAATATTCTGCAATTATAACACAATGTCAATCCTCTCTTTCTTTTAAACAATCCCCAACCTCTCTTGTACTGTGCACTAGGATCACAGTGTTGGACCTGCAATCTACAAAAAATATTTCTAGGTTCCTGCATCGACTTATTAGTCCAAAAATTCTTTCTATGCATAGGAATAACATATTTTTCTCTATTTCTATCAAATTTATTCATATCAACTCTTTATTCTAATTGTTCCCTAGTTTTCAGACTAGGACAAAATCTCTCAAATAGACCTAGATTCATACTTTCGAAGCAAGAATTTCCACTTATCTTACCTTTACTAGAGCACCAATATTTAAGATCTTACCTCTTTCTTTCAGATCCGGTTTCTTTATTAGTACAGAGCTTCACAAGTCAAGTAGAATACTGCGCACTACAACAATAGATCTACACACATAGCTTTCTCTTTTCTTCAGTTCCCAACAATCACAGTTTTAGGTCCCGGTAATGGAACCATTTGTTGTCACAGGGGCACACCCAAGGTTCAACGCTTCAACAACGCACCAAAAAAACCCTAACTACCGGCCCTTTCGACAACACTTGCGAAGCAGATGAATTCTCACTCGAGGTAGAGGCAAGGGGGTTTACAGGACTCAGGTGTCTACAACCAAGATGAGACACAAATATGTGATTATAATACTTAACAGATCACTTAGAAAAAAATATTCATTAGTTCATGGGTCTTATTCACATTATATAAAACCCTAAATACATAACAATGCAGTAATAATCAAGATCAAGCCCTTAAAATCTCTTAGCACATGGCATTGATTCAAATCTAGCATTCATTCATCTTTAACATTATTAAGCACTAAGCTACAATATTAGATGCATTCATTATAACAACACTAAGCATAAATCACATAAGAAACATCACAGAAAGCACATCAAGACACATGATATACATGGTTCACCCCAGTTTGGGGCTACATCCACCAACTTCGTATTCTTCTTTATTAGTCTTCGATATTCTTACATTCATTTTCTTCTGTGCACAAAGCCATAGAGCCCAACTTTGCAGTGGGCAGGTGATCTTTGCACAACACACTAAATCCACCTTCCCAAAACCAGGTCAAGGCACAGAGCCAACTCCTTAATAACACCAAGCCTTACTTTACACATCCAGATTGCACAAAGAAACTTCCAATCTCTTGCACTAAGCCAAACACACTATGCGAATAACTAACACTACTACTTACATAGCTTAGCTTCTTCTTATTTATACATTTACAAAAAGGCATATACATGGATAAACCCATGGGACAACATCCCATAACCCGTTACATAAACCCTAGCAAACATAAACCCTAGAAAACCCTTTTCTGGGTCCACAAGCCCGCAAAATGAGTGAGATCTCTCAATCTCTACTATGCCTGGGTGCTCCCTCTTTGACCAGTCTGTTGAAGTCCCAAAAGTGGTCAAACATGACCAATATTTCCTCAAAACTTGGTCAAGGGCCAACATGACCTCTACGTTTTAATGTATAATTGCAATAATTTGTGTATATAGATTCTGGACAATGATATCATGATTAATAATCAGCAATATCATACCTTGATAGACAGTCACATCATACATCTGATAGACAGCCTTAGCATATATTTATTTTACAACAATCTTACATTTATTTAACAAGACAACGTCATCATACTTTTAATGGATAACGATATTTTATTTGACATCAATATCTTTATTAGCTTTCATTTGTTAGACAATGAACTCTTTAAGGGATAGCAATATATTTTAGACAACAAAATCATTATTATATAACATTAGTATTAGACAACGATACTATTAATGGATAGAAATATATCATTTCACATAGCGAATTTATTTACAATATTGTTTTATGATTTCTTTACTAGATAGTGAATTATGTTTTAAAAGACATGTTTTACATCATTTAAAAGACATGTTCCATAATTGTTTCTGTTTAAAGGATAGAGAACTCATCCTTAGGAAAATATTTATATTGTTTCAGTTTTACATTTAAAATACAACAACTTTATATTTAAAGACGACAAGTATATTCAGATAAGATAGCGATATATTTTTAGTTTGAATTAGCGATATAAGACAATGAATTCATATAGTTTCAGTCTCAATGGTGATATAACCAGTTATTGATGATTTAATTATGAGTAAGGCATTTACACTCTTCGATTAGATTAACAACCGCTTTTGCATTTAGATCAATGGTTTAAATATGTTTAATGCGTTGATCGCCTCTAATGGTTTTTTCCTTACGTTAATATTGATTGTTTGATTTTAAGTACTAGGATTATCGCCTTATAGCAGCCTTAAATGTTCTCCCAATAAGGAACTAGATAAGGACCTATTGAATTTTTGAATGTATTTTGTAATGTTGTTGCATTGTTGGATTTTATGTTGGGACGAAGGGTTGGAATTAGTCTGGGTGTGCATGGGTCCCTAGTTCACCCATCGCCCTGTGGCAACATGATTTCTTGAGATTCGATCATTGCGTGCATGGATCAAGAAGCACAAACGATAACCCGGCTTAGGATTGTGTGCCACCCGATGTAGTTGAGACTATTATTTTTATGGTGGTACTTGTTTTGTAACTTCTGTGTTTGTCTCTTTATCGACCGGAAGGTTCTAGTTACTGGTCATCGAATCCGTTGTGTAGGTTCATTGATGTTTTCCTTTAGCTGGTAGGCGTTGTCTTGTTGGTGTCAGGCGGGTAGTCATTTTATCTATCTATTGATTGTCACATGTTTTGTCCAGTGGCATGATGTGCTAGTTTTTTGATTCATTGTTGTATGTTTCCTAAATGTGTAAGTTCTGTTCATTGTCAAGTCATGTCAATTAATTGTGGTAGTTTATTTCCCTACTGCTTAAAAAAAGAAAAAAAAAATGCACTTGTTACATGTCGCATGTAGCCGTAACAAGCGGGGTTGTTATAGTTGTGGGACCTCCTGGTCAAGGATCTTAAATTCCGATCTGAATTGGCTCCCTAAAACCTTGTTGGTTTCACTTTATGATTTAACACAGGCCCTTTCAGTCCTCTAGTGCAGGTTCTATGGTACCCGCGACCTCTTCGTTCGCGCTGCTGAATTCTCAAGTTTTAGGCACTAGATCCTCTCTCCTTAACCCTCTCCCATATGTGACCTCGGTCTATTTCTTTGCGTAAACACATGAAGGTGGGTGCGGTCAAGAGTGTTTTGGGATCAACCCACTTTTATCCCTGCAATTCACTATCAATCGCCACGCGTCCCCTTTGCAATACCGTGGTTTCGATTACAGCCCGCTCTATAAATTTTAAAGTCCACACACCTTCTCTCCCCACTATCTTGTGTGACCATCGATATCGTGATCTAGGGGGGAGCCTCTCGATCAAAAATTTAGATATGCCTCCTTTCCTTCCTTCTCTCCAGATCACACCTTCCTATATCTCCACGATCTGTTGACGTGTTCCCCTTTCAAATCAATGGTTGTGATTTGATTTGTCAATTTGGGTTTCAGAGGTTTCAACTTTGAAACCTTAATTTATCTGTGATGGTTTATCTCCTGCCATGTATCCTCCTCCAATTGATGAATCTAGCCTGCCTTGAAACTTTAGACTTCGGAGATCTCAACTCTCAATTTTCTCTTTCCCCCAAGGTGCGTTTATCCGAAGCTTCATGATATATTGACATGTGTCTCCTACAGATCGACGGTTACTATTCACTTTCAGTATTCACCCAGAGCCCATGAATTTTTTCCACGTTTCCTCCTTAATCTGGAAGTTATGATTTACAACGGTCTTTACCCAAAGTCCACAAATTTATTCCACGTGTTCTCCTGAATCAGATGGCTATGTTTCACTTTGGGTATTTATCTGAAGTCCACAGATTCTTACCACGTGTCCTTCGGAATCAGACAGCTAGGATTCACTTCGTATCTTTGCACTTCGGGAGTTTCAACTCTCAAATATCGCTCCCTCCTAAAGCTCACAATCTGTCACCACATGTCCCTCTATATATGACAGTCTAGATTCGCTTAAGACTTCAGGTTTTGGGAGTTTCAAATCTCAACTGAAATCTTCGAAGCGATTTCTCCTGAAACCTCCAATATGTTGACATGTATCCCCCTAGTTCCCAACGGTCAAGATGTACTTCAAATCTTCACAAATTGTCTCCCTCAACGTGTACACAGAGGCTAAATATCATGCACTTTTCTCAGATCCAATGATCTGAAATGATCTCGCTCCCTCTTGGATGGATCTTAGTCGGTAACTTGTGAAACCTTCAGTACTCCACTCCCTTTGAGTATTTCCCCTACTATATCTCTTGATATTTCTCTCCTTCTTCTCTCTTGAATCCTTAAAGAGTTACTTCGACTCTTAGTCAAATTTTGGATCTGTGCACTCCTTGCAACAAATTCTCACGCAAGACTTAACTTATTGCGAGAAACTATGCACACCTTGCAGCTGTCACTTTGGACTCCTTGGAAAGGAAAGTTTCACTCTATATATTTTGAGATTCTAAGTAGATATAGACTCTGTCAACGCACTCCTTGTGGATTGTATGCACACCTTGTATGAACTAAACAAAGAGAACAAACGAAAATTATCTAAAAATTTTGCAATTTCATGTACTCAACAATATAACTCATTCATTCATGAAAACAACAATAACATGGAATTGCAAATAGTAGCAACACCATGCATTGGATCAATTTTCCTTTTTTATATTGATTCAAATGTAAATGGATACAACTATGATAAAATAAAAACTAAAAACTCAGCAACAACTAAATCACAACAATCTCCTACTAACTTGCAGCAGTCCCCTTCGGGCATACAAAACGTCTATTTATCTCAGAGGGTTCTTAGGGTTCCCTCCGACTACTCAACTTCTTGAAAAAAAACCTAACTGCTACCTGAGTTCCAATACATTAAAGACTAGGATTGAAACTCCCAGATCACTCATTATCATTCGCTCCCAAGTGTTTGATATTCAGTTTTCGATCATTTCAAAAAGATTTGTAGGAAACACCAGCGGTTAAGATTTTGAATTGATTCAAAGGCGCACTGAGGCACTGAGTTGTCTCTCCACGTGTTCTTGCTGATGATGCTCCTGCATCATACTCCTTTGGAAAAAAATTCATGGACTCCTTTCCATGAGCTCCTGCACTTACTTTCCATGCTTCTTGATATTAGCTTCATTTTCCCAACCGACATCTTATATCAGGTGTCCCTTCCACTTGAAATATTCAAAATAGGTCTTCCTCCTAATCTTCTTGCCAATCCTTTGATCAATGATCATCTCCATTTGTGGTTTTTTTTCTACAGGCATATGCTTATCCCATTGAATCTTCTCCTGATCTTATGATCTCTCTGTGTCATCTTCGTTGCAAGGATACATGTCTGATATGTTGAATATGTGTGATATGCCCACATCATCAGGCATCTCAATCTCATAGGAATTTGCATCAAACTTCCTTAAGATTTTACATGGTCCTATCTTCGTCATCTTCAACTTGTTATATGTTCCCCTTGGGAGCCTTTCTTTCCTAAGATGTGCCAGAACCTGATCTCCTACTTCAAATTGAAGCTTTCTGCGATGTTAATCAACTTTGCACTTATTCTCTTGGATAGATTTCTACAACTGCTCTCTAATCTGGCTATGGATCTTCTTCATTCCTGTGGAAAAATATTTTTCTCCATCGCTTCTGATCTCATTTAGTCCCAAGTATCTCAACTCAGCTACTTCTCTTGGTTGCATTCCATACAGTATTTGGAATGGGCTCTTTCCAGTTCTTTTGTTTGGTGAGTCATTGTATGCAAATTCTTCTTGTGGCAGAATCTGATCCCATTGATTATGATGCTTAGTAACCAGACTCCTTAATAAGTTTCCCAAACTTCTGTTCACCACCTCAATTTGTCCATATGGCTGAGGGTGATAAGCTGAGCCGAAGGAAAAATATGTCCCCAACTTCTTCCACGGTGTTCTCCATAAATGATCAACAAATTTGGTATCTCTGTTTGAGATAATACTTTTGGGTAATCCATGAAGACGGACAAATTCCTTGAAAAATAAATTTGCAACATGTGTTGCATCACTAGTCTTCGGGCATGGGATAAAGTGTACCATATTTGAAAATCTATCCACTACCATAAATATGGAATCACATCCTCTTTGTTTTATTGGTATTTCCAACACAAAATCCATTCTTATTTCATCCCAAGGCCTTTCTAGTATTGGAAATGGTTGATACAATCTAGTTTTTTGTCATTTTCCCTTTGCATGTTGGAAAATTCTACATATGTTCACAAACTTTATCACTTATGTTCTCATACCTGGACAATAGTATGAACTTCTAAACTGTGCAAATGTTTTATCATGGCCAAAATGTCCATCCAATCCTCCACTATGATTTTCTTTCAAAAGGTTATCCTTCATTGAGCATTTTGGCATGCACAACTGATTTCCCTTGAAAAACAATCCCTCTTGAATCATATACTCAGCCCACTATCTCTTGTCTCTCAACATAGGATTTGCACATGTTTCGTATGCTTCCTTGAAATCTGGATCCTCACTGTACATTTCCTTAAGTTATTCGAACCCTAAGTTCTTCACATGAAACTCCTGCAAAATCAAACATCTCTTGTTCAATGCATCAACAACTTTGTTAGCATTTCCAGAAATATGTTTTATGAAAAACATAAAATTATACATAAACTCAATCCACTTTGCATGTCTTTGATTCAATTTTTCCTGTCTAGTTATGAATTGTAAAGCTTGGTTATCACTATACAAGACAAAGTCCTTTGGAACTAGGTAGTGCCTCCGTTTCTTCAAGTCTTGAATTATAGCATAAAAATCTTTTTCATATGTGGATTACTTTCTCTTAGTATCATTCAGTTTCTCACTAAATTATGCAACTCGTTTATTATCTTGGGTCAAGACTACTCCAATTGCAACTCCACTTGCACCACATCTCACTTGAAATGTCCTTACAAAATTTGGTAAGACCATAATTAGTTGTTCTTTTATCTTCTCCTTCAATATATTGAAGCTCCTCTTGGCCTCCTCTGTCCATTTAAAAGACTTGTGCCTCTTCTTCACTGTATCCATCATTGGTGCACAAATTCCACTGAAATATATGATGAAATTCCTATCGAAACTTGTTAATCCATGGAAACTTCTCACTTCGAACATACTCCTTGGTGATGGCCATTCTTTGATTTCTTTCACCTTCTCTGGATCCATCTTCAATTCATTTGAAGAGATCACAAGACCCAAGTAAATGAGTTATGTCTTCATAAAAGAGGACTTCTTAAGATTTATCAAAAGCTTCTCTTGTTGTATTCTCCTCATCACTAATGTCAGATGTCTCAAATGCTCCTCTTTAGCCTTGCTAAAGACCAGTATATCATCTAGATTTACAACCACAAATTTACCAATGAAATATTTCAGTATTTCATTCATCAATCTCATAAAATTACTTTGGGCATTTTTTAAGACAAATGGCATAACAAGCCACTCATACAACCCTTCATTTGTCTTAAAGGTTGTTTTCCATTCATCACCTTCTCTCATTCTTATCTGGTGATATCCACTTTTCAAATCTATCTTAGAAAATACATTTTCTCCACTTAAACAATCCATTAAGTCATCCATTCTTGGCAAAGGAAATATATACCTGATGGTGATATTGTTTATGGATCTCGAGTCTATACACATTCTCCATCCTCCATCCTTCTTTGGAATCAACACAGTTGGTACTGCACATGGAATCAATCTCTCTTTGACCAAACCCTCGTCTAACAAATCCTGGACTTGATTCTTTACCTCCTCATTCTCTTTGTTAGAAAAATAGGACCATGGAGCAATAAAATAAAACAAATGCAGAAACAAAACACAGAAGATACACAATACAATAGAGACACATATTTACATGGTTCACCCAGTGTGGGCTACATCCACCAGAGAAATTGCTAGGTCCTTCCTTTATTATTATCCATCATATGAAGGGATACAACCTATAACAAACCCATTGTAACTTCCTCTTCTTTCTCTCATAGTCTCCTATCTCAGAATACAATATTCGCCATCAACCATAGCCACAATACATTTCCCTCATAAAAGATGATTGCCTTCAAGGGGAAAACACCATAACATAATCTCTATCGTTAGATCTGCGACCTTATAATGAATGGTCCAGATTTACAATGAAATTACAATATACATTTACAAGGCAATTTTTTTCCTTCAGGGGCTTCGCCCCCAAACCCCCGCTGGGGGCCCAGTTGCCCCCAGACCCTGCAGAGGGGGTACCCCTCTCTACACTCCCCCACGTGGAAGAGTGTACATACTTCTGGGGTGTAAATAGTTCATGGGGTATAAACATGACTGAAAGTAAAAGACCTCTGAATCAGGAAGATAATCAGGCTCCACAACCAACACTCTTGATGTGTCAATTCGTATGCTTCTTTGTTTGGAAAACTTTTTCCTGGTATCAACTCAATATGATGGTTGATACTTCTGATGGGTGGCAATGAGTTAGGAAACTCATCCACTACTATGTCAACAAAATTATCCAACAACTCCCGAACTTCTTTAGGAAAATCATCCATCGAAGTAATTATAAGGACAACTCTGGGTTTCCTCACCACATCAAACTACATCTCTTGTTCCTTCTTGACATCTCTTAGGAGTTCATTCCCAATCATGAGAAGTATTCTTGTGTTGGCTTCTTATTTTACTCTCTTCTACCCTATTTGCAGCAGCATGTGCATCCTACCATTCTTCTCCAAGGTGTATATATTCTTCCTCCCATCATGAATAACATTTCTGTCAAACTTCCATGGTCTTCCCAACAAAACACGGCATACATCCATGGGAATCACATCACAAAAAATTTCATCTCTATATCCACCTATTTTAAATTCAACAAGGAATTGTTTAGTGACCATTACCTGGTGTCGTTTTTGCAACCATGAGACTTTGTATGGATTTGGGTGTGCAGTTGTCTCCAACTCCAATTTCTCCATCATCTCCGTGGATACTATATTGTTAGTTCTCCCACTATCAATTATCACCTTGCATAGTCTGTCTTTCATCTTGCAAGTTGTCCTGAATAGACTATTCCTCTGCAGTGGATTTTCAATTTCTGATTTTGGTTTTAAGAGAACCTTCCTCAACATCAGGTTTCAACATTCCTTTTCTGTGCTTTGGAAATACGAGCTTCACCTCCTCCTTATTTCTTTTTCTCAGGACATTCCCAAGACATGTGTCTTGTCTTTCCACAAGCATAACACCTTACTTCTCATCCTCTGTTTCTTCCTCTTCCTCTAGAATAACTTCTTCCACTACCTTGTCTTCCTCGGGAACTTCCTCCTCTTTCTGAGTGACTATGTGGTTTATCTGTCTCACCTTTGGATTTCTGTGTCTTATCATGGGCAACTCCTTTGTGTTTTCTTGGGCTTCTGACTCTATTTTGTTGACTCTGCTTCCTGGCCAACTTCTCCTCTTCCTTCATATCAATCTGATAAGCATCCTCTACTGTCCTCACTGAAATCATGTTGATCTCATCCTGGATTTCATACCTCATGCCATTTATATACCTGGAAATTTTTTCCTCATCCTTCTCTTGTTGTCCAGTCCTAATATTTATCTTGTAGAACTCCTCTGTGTACTCTTTTATTGTTATACCCTTCTGTCTCATGTTCTACAACTTCTTGAACATATTTATCTGATAATCTTTGGGCATGAATTTAGCCTTTAGCTTGGCCACCATTCTGTCCCAATTCTTTATCTTTTGTTTTCCTTTGCTTCTCCTCTCAGCCTACAGCTCATCCCACAATAGTGTTTCATGTCCTTTCAGTCTAGTGACATCAAGTCTCACCTTTTTCTCCTCATCGACATCTTCATAGTCAAAATATTTTTCCATGGATATTATCCAATCCAGTAGCTCTTCAACATCCAAATTTCCTTCATACATTGGGATCTCTATCTTGTCTCTAGCTCCTAATATAACAACTACTCTCAGAAAGCGTTCCTCGGAAACATTTTCCCCTGTGGCTTCTTCGACTTTTACTTCTTCAATTTCTGCATCACTGATGTCCCCAGCATCAAGTTCTCTTCTCTGAGTTGCCTCCATCGCCTCTAATCTTGCACGTAGCTATCACATTTATATTTCTACATCGCGATTGGCTAAAGGTGGTTCCACAAGTCTCCTTGGTGGAATTGTGTTGATTTTCTCTCACACACAGAGTACACCTTTAACCTCTTCTTCATTTCCCAAAACAATTTTAGTCTCTGATACCACTTGATGGTATCGAACTATCTCCTTTGTCTCCTTCGCCTGAAATCTACAAATGAAATCATGCTCTGATACCACTTGATGCAGACCACCCTTCTCTACTCAGGGCTACGTGACCTCCCAATCAAGGATATTCAATTCTGAGCCGAATTGGCTCTGTGAAACCTTGTTGGTTTCACTTTATGATTTAACACGAGCCCTTTCAGCCCTCCGGTGTAGGTTCTATGGTAACTGCGACCTCTTCGTTCACGCTACTGAATTATCAAGTTTCAGGAACAAGCTCCTCTCTCCTTATCCCTCTCTGGTATGTGACCTCGAGCTATGTATTTGCGTAAACACATGAATGCGGGTGCGATAGAGAGTGGTTTGGGATCAACCCACTTTTCTCCCCGCAATTCACTATCAATCACCACACATCCCCTTTGCAATACCATGGTTTTGATTGTAACCCCCTCTCTAAATTTTAAAGTCTGGGCACATTCTATCCCCGCAATCATGCGTGACTGTTGATATCGTGATCTCAGGTGGAGCCTCTCGATCAAAGGTTCATATCTTCCTCCTTTCCTTCCTTTCCTTCAGATCACTCCTTCCTAGATCTCTGCGATATGTTGACGTGTGCCCCTTTCAAATCAACGGCTGTGATTTTCTTCGTGAATTCAGGTTTCGGAGGTTTCAACTCCCAAACCTTACTTTCTCCGCGATGGTTTATCTCCTTCCACATATCCTCCTCAAATCTACGTCTCTAGCCCACTTCGAGACTTTGAAGTTCGAAGATCTCAACTCTCAACTTTCACTTTCCCCCAAGGTGATTTTATCCAAAGATTCACGATCTATTGACACTTGTCTCCTACAGATCGACGGTTACAATTCACTTCGAGTCTTCACCATGAGCCTATGGATTTTTGCTGCATGTCCTCCTTAATCTGACAGTTATGATTTACTTTAGGTATTTACCTAGAGTCCATGGATTTATGTCATGTGTTCTCCTGAATCATACGACTATGTTTCTCTTCGGGTATTTTCCCAGAGTCCACAGATTCTTGTTGGGTGCCCTTCTGAATCAGACGGCTAGGATTCACTTCAGATATTCACACTTCGGGAGTTTCAACTCTCAACTCCTGCTCCCTCTTGAAGCTCACAATTCATCACCACATGTTCCTCTAGATCTAACAGTCCAGATTCACTTCAAACTTCAAGTTTTGGGAGTTTCAAATCTCAATTGAAATATTCGAAGAGATTTCTCCTGAAACCTATGATCTTTTTACATGTATCCCCCTAGCTACCAATGGTCAGGATCTACTTTGGATATTCATGAATTTTCTCTCTCGATGTGTACACAGAGGCTAAACCTTGTGTACTTTTCTTAGATCCAATGGTCTGAAATGATCCCTCTCCCTCCTGGATGGATCTTAGCCGATAACTCACGAAACCTTCAGTACTCCACTCCCTTTGAAGATTCCCCCTGCTATCTCACTTGATATTTCTCTCCTTCTTCTCTCTTGAATCCTTAAATATTTACTTCAACGCTTATTCAAATTCCATATTTGTGCACTACTTGCAACAGATTCTCACATAAGACTTAACTTCTTGCGGGCGACTGTGCACACCTTGTAGCCATCACTTTGCACTCCTTGCAAAGGGAAGTTTCACGCTATCTCTTCTGAGCTTCTGAGTCCAAATAGACTTTGTCAATGCACTCCTTGTGGACTGTATGCACACCTTGATTGAACTCGGTAAAGAGAAAAATAAAAACTTATCTAAACATTTCAAAATTGCATGTACTCAACAATATAACTCATTCATTCATGAAAACAACAATAACAGGGAATTGAAAACAGTAGCAACACCATGCATTGGATCAATTTTCCTCTGTTATATTCATTCAAATGTAAATGGATACAATTATGATAAAACAACAACTAAAAGCTCAACAATAACTAAATTACAACAATCTCCTACTAACTTGCAGCAACCCCCTTCGAGCATACAAAACGTCTATTTATCTCAGAGGGTTATTAGGGTTCCCTCTGACTACTCAACTTCCCTAAAAAAAACCTAACTTATACCTAAGTTCCATTACATTAAAGATTAGGAGTGAAACTCCTAGATCACTCATGATCATTTTCTCCCAATCATTTGATATTCAGTTTTCGATCATTTCAAAAAGATTTGTAGGAAACATTGATGGTTAAGATTCTGAATTGATTCAAAGGTGCATTGAGTTGTCTCTCCATGTGTGCTTGCTAACGATTCTCCTGCATCAACTGGTAGGGTCGTGCATTGTGTGTCACTCCCGCTCTTCTCAATATCTCCTTGGTCTCTTTCTCATCCATCATAATAGGGTCTATTTCTTCCTTCTTCTGGCCTCTCTCCAGATCCCTCTCCATATCTCATAACTTCCTCGATGCTTCCCCCAGTTCCCCCATGCACGCAAAGTGATTTATCTATCTGACTCCATTGTCATTGTGCCTTTATCATGTAATAAGATCTTGATCAATGTGTAAATATACCTAATGTACCTTCCTCTGGGTTCCTTCAAGAATTCCTTCTCTACAACATTATATGACTTCGTTGTATCGATTGTGAATTCAATAATAAACCCCGCAATAATATTTTCTAACCAAAAACACACTATGTGTGTGAATTCATTATTAACCTTCTCCAATCACACGATATTCTCAGTAGTCCAATCTACTGGCCTTATTTGATTAGTGGGATGAGTATCCTTCAACCTAAATATCAACTCTTTCAACAACTCTGGAAAAAAAAAAAATATGCCTCATGTAAATCAGTAAGCACATACCTTTGTAAATATTGGCGCAGTGTATACCTGGAACTTATATTTTCTTTCTACGCAAACTCAAGATTCTTTTTCTCCAACCATCGTTCATTCTCCTTATTTGTTGGATTCCATGGCCTAAACATCCCTTTCTACCATTTCATTCTCTTCATTTTCCTTCTAATCAAATCCCTTCCAAGTTGTTCTTCTCAGTTCTATGCGGAAACGAAGCCATTTATTGGATGTATGGGCTGACCTAGGTTCTACCTTAGTTCTCCAACAAAACCCCAAAAACCATCTTCCCTTCTGGTAAACCAGAAGGAAACATCACACACAAAGTGCACAACGTAGTCTTACTCAGGATGGATTATGGGTGACTACAAGACCCAAATGTTTGCATTCATGGAAGGGATGTTTCTCCTAGGGGTGTTAGGCATATTACTCTTCTACTTCAATATTCATCGCCATATTTACCATAACATAAATAAAATCTACCATTCATTTAACCATTTACATTCATTCTCCATGACTAATATAGTGAGCACTTTAAAATAACTCTAACAAATTCATTCATTTATCCATTCATTCATAAAAGGCATTTCAAAACATAAAGGAAACATTCCACACATTGACACAGTATTTTACTGTGGTTCACCCGCCTTGGGATACATCCACAAAGATATTTTTCTTATTATTATTCTTAATTCAATTTATGCATTGAGTGCATTAAATCAAAAAGTGCATTTGGAATGCACATATGTGTGGTGAGCTAGACTAGTGTCACACCAAACTCCACAACTTGCGACTTGACCCTCAGTTACAATCTCAAAAATAGACTCATCTCCAAAACTGACTCAAAAAATATGCAAAAAATACTCTAACTCTTTTCACTTGCTAGATACTAGATGATCTCTTTAGATCTTACAATTCCTATTTGTACTACCAAAATGGGTAAAACTCCCTTGCAATAAGGACCCAAAACCCTGTTAAAGTTTCTTCTATTATTAGGTTACTTTCAATTTACTAGATAACAATAACATAGACTGGATCACTGAGAGAAACACAATCAAAAGAGTGCACACGCATTTATCCTACGAAACCCTCAAGGGGAATAAAACCCAACAAAACTTCCTTAATATAGATAGCCAATACAATGCCAAGATAATGAACCAGACAATAGAGAATATCCAACACTGAGAAACATGCCTCTCTCTCTTCCTTCTTCCGGCAACCGACAACTGCAGCTTCTTTCAAAAATTGCACACTAGATGAGTGAGCTGAGTGTGTGTTAAAATGAGGTGTTGGCCTCTCTTATTTATACAATTCTAGCACATGTGGAAGTGTCTCTTCACTGGCAGGGCCGACTTCTTCTTCTAGGTGGTTATAACCACCTTTAATATATTATGGGGCCTCTTTAATATATACTGGGGCTGACTTCTTATTTAGCCTATTACAATTAGGGTTTGACCAATCCTCCAAAGGAAATTTGGTCAATTACAATGACCGACATGATCAATCCACAAAACGGGATTGATCTAATCAATAATAAATATATTTTATTTTTATCCACAAAAGGGGATAATAATATTCTTTGCAATTACACAATATTTTAACACTCCCTCTTAACAAGAAGGATATTCTTTATCTTTTGACAGATCACTGGATGTCAACATCAACTAGGTAGCGGCATCCACTGGATAGCATCATCAACTGGGCAACATCATCAACTCGGCAACATCATCGACTGGATAGCATCATCGACTAGTTAACAGGAGGCATCAATATCTTCCACTTGGTCATCTGGCATCATGATCACTGACTGGCATATCTATAAATCATCGAAAGTTGTGTTCTCTTTATCTTCGCCCAGAAGATACTCTTTCTTATCTTCACATAGAATATGTCCTATGAGTTTTTCCATTCCTTCTATGTTCTCCCTTCTCTTGTAGTCATCTATCTCACCCATCCACTGGGGAGGACTACTACCATAGCTTCACTCCTAGTCATCCCACATGAACTAGAGAAGCTAGGATTCTAGCTTGGGCAAGACTAGACTCCCTTTCCATGATCCGTGGATCACAACAAAAACCTCAATAGCCAACTAACCATTCCACATGGTCAAGGTTTGTGTTCCAGGCTACTCAATCCTTGGCTAGAGGAGAGTATATGCCCACTGCCCCTTGGAGAAACATCCACATTCCTATCTACGAGGGTATTCTAGCATGTCCCTAGAGTATCCAAAACTCAACACTTGGACAGAGGCCAACCTTGGAAAATTTCTCATTCCCTTTCTCTACAAAGGTCTCTTCCTTATTTACAATGGTCTACCTATGGGATTGCTCATTCCTTCTTTATGAAGGTCTCTTCCTTCTCTATGAAGGTCTAGCTATGGGATCTAAAAGACACTCTTATGGTCCAAAATATTTCAATGGTATGATACCATGCTACCCATCTGTTGGGCACCATCCATCTATTGGATATCTTTCATCTTGATCGAAATATTTGGGCACCATCCGTCTGCTTTTATAACTGCACCAAATCACGATCCTCCATTTTCAACTCGGAGACATGGATCCCTCTTGCACCAAGCTAATAGCTTCTAGTCATCATCCTTGAAGTTTTCTTCTGTAATATCCTAGGTGCCTTCTTGAGTTCGAATATTTCTTTCTTTCCATCTTCATACTGGATCAAACTGCTCCCTCTACATCTATAAGAATGGTACTAGAGCAACCTGTAGTTACCTTCATCTCATCCACTATATCTGAGTATCCATATTTTTCTTCATCTTGAATATTTTTGTTCTACATATTTAGGAGCCTCCTGCTCCTATATGAATATCGGATATTATCTGGTCTTCACTGACTGTAACCATATCATACGTCCTTGTCGTCTTGCCTAACTTTTGCAATTCATGGCATAAGTTATTTCTTCCGAGACTTGTAAACTTACTTACAATATTCTTTCTTTGTCACTCTCATGAGTGATAATACATTAAATAAATATGTTATCTCTTTCTTCATCCTCTTCTTTGATACTTCCTTCATAAGTCTGCACAGACACTGAAATAAATGAGGTTAATTAACATTCTAAAAAAAAACTAACTTGTAATGATAAAGTATTGAAGTAAACAAGATACTAGAAATAAACATGAATACTTATCTTTTGTTTTTGTGTGGGGAGGCTCCATAGGCTCCACCATTTGTTATCTTTCTTCAAATCAACTATCTTCAACTTAAAGTGCATAATCCTTAATTTCTGCTAAATCTGTCTTTGAGGGAGGAGATTCCTCTTCCTCTGCCACATCTGCTTGATGCTTTATTTTCCATTTTCCTTGAAGACAGTCATAGGAAAAGTATCCCAACTTTTGAAAGTTGTAGCATCTGATCTTTGAAACACTCTCTTCTTATCTGGAACTCTTACGGAGTTATGTTCTTTATTGTTCCTCCTGAATGAACTTCTTTTTTTCTTTTGAACTCTAAGAGATTCCTCTTCGTCAACAATTAATCTCTTTTGTTGGTCTGCAAGTCTAGATTCTTTGTGTGTGCAATCTGCCCATAACTTATCAAACTTGGGTAACTTGCTTCTTGCACACACTCCTTGTACAAARGGAATCCAAAATGTTGGAAACCCATTTAGGGTTGTGGTTACAAGTTCTTTGTCACTAATGACATCTCCAATAGCTGCAAGCTGATCTCTAATCTGAGAAACTCTCATAAGATAGGATGTGACAGATTCTGAGTTGTCCATCTTCATATTACAAAGCTGATTTCTTAAGCTAAGATTTTGGCTAATGTCTTTGCTTTCATATAACTTGTTGAGTGCTTCATACATTTTCCTTGCTATCTGTAGTTCATATATATGAGGGATCAAGTGATCCTTTATTGAATCTGACACAATTCTCTTTGTTTTCTTTTCATTCGTGTTATGCTTGGTCTTTTGCTTTGCTTCATCTGGTTCTGGTAAACTTACTGTAACATGTTCTAGGAGATAATTCTCGTTTAGAATCATATGCAACCTATGCTTCCAAGATCTGAAGTTTCTAGATCCTTCCAGCCTATCTTCTACCCTCATGTTGGTAGCCATTGTTTTTTGCAGTAGAAACCCCAGCCCTTCAAGCTATAGAAATAATAAAAAAATCAAATTTCATGGATCTGAAAACTGAACTCACCAAAAGATGTGATGGACTGAGGTGAGTACGCTGGTACAATCAGATTTCTGAAAATCCAAATTTTACCCCTTCAAACTTGATTTGCGGATTTCTGGACTCGTGCTTCTAGTTTTCTGGTACTTCTGGTACTTTGGTTTTCTGGTACTTCTGGTAGTTTGTGAAAACTAGGGTTTCACTTTTTGGGAGATCTAGCCACTGAAAATGTGCATTGAAGATGACAAAATATTCCTTGAGGTAGGGCGCAACTTTCTAGATGGATTTGGGGTTGAAAACTTTCTTCAATAAAAAGTCCTAATTTTCATGTACGACAACAGTGACGTTTTTCTTTTTTCTGTGAAAGATGCTCTCTTCAGCTTAGCTCTGATACCATGTTAAAGTTTCTTCTATTATTAGGTTACTTTCAATTTACTAGATAAAAATAGCATAGACAGGATCATTGAGAGAAACACAATCACAAGAGTACACAAGCATTTATCTTGGGAAACCCTCAAGGGGAAGAAAACCCAACAAACCTTCCTTAATATAGATAGCCAATACAATGCCAAGATAATGAACCAGACAATAGAGAATATCCAACACTGAGCAACACGCCTCTCTCTCTTCCTTCTGCCAGGAACTGACAATTGCAACTTCATTCAAAACTTGTGCACTAGATGAGTGAGCTGAGTGTGTGTTCAAATGAGGTGTTGGCCTCTCTTATTTATCCAATTATGGCACATGTGGAAGTGTCTCTTCACTGGTAGGGCTGACTTCTTCTTCTGGGTGGTTATAACCACCTTTAATATATTCTAGGGCCTCTTTAATATATACTGGGGCCGACTTCTTATTTAGCCTATTACAATCAGGGTTTGACCAATTCGCAAAAGGGGATTTTGTCAATTACAATGAACGACATGATCAATCCACAAAAGTGGATTGATCTAATCAATAATAAATATATTTTATCTTTATCCACAAAAGGGGATAAGAATATTCTTTGCAGTTACACAATATTTTAACAAACCCTAACCCTAGTAGATTAGGTTTGTCCACTTTACAACCTCCTATGCGCAATTGTTCCTCGATCCAACCATTCCATGCTTTGACTATGATCTTTCTGATGTTTCTTTTCCTTGATTCTCGACGTGCTACTTTCCTTGAATTCCAATGCATGCTCCATTTGTGGTCCCTTTCTCAACTATTTTCCAAAACTACTGCATATTTCCCAAAAATAGTCTGCTCCAACAATATACCTTGGTGATGACATGATACCTTGTTAGAAGTACACTCTTTGCTATGTTGATACCTGGTTTGATATATGTCATGGTTATGGTTCATTATTAGAGACACATCTTCGAGATGTTGGTACATGGTTTAAGTTCACACTTGGTTTATGGTGGTTGATTGAGGATTATCATGAGTGGTATGGCACATGTCTTATGGTACATGGTTGATGTACTCGGTATAGTACATGGTTGATGCACTTGGTGTGGTACATGGTTGATGATATATTATAGGTTTGATGCATGATATGGTGCATTGTTGATCCATGGTATGTTATAGGTATTGGTGCATGGTTAATGCATGGAGTGGTACAAGTTTTGGTGCATGGTTGATGGACAGTGTGGTATAGGTGTTGGTGCATGATTGATCCAATTGATAGAGGTTGATGTATATGGTTGATTTACATGGTATGGTACATGTTTTATTCATGATATTGTACATTGTTTATGAATGGTATGGTACAGGTATTGGTGCATGGTTAATGCATGGAGTTGTATGGGTTTTAGTGCATGGTTGATGCATAGTTTGGTATAGGTGTTGGTGCATGATTGATGCATGGTTGATATAGGTTGGTATACATGACTTATGTACATGTTATGGTACATGTTTGATGCATGATATGGTGCATTGTTGATGCGCGATCTATTACAGGTATCGGTACACGTGTAATGCACAAAGTGGTATAGGTTTTGGTGCTTGGTTGATGCATATTTTGGTACAGCTGTTGGTGCATGATTGATGCATGGTTGATACAAGTTGATGTACATGGTTGATGTACATGATATGGTACAATTTTATGTGAATGATTGATGCATGGCTGATATAGGTCGATGTAAATGGTTTGGTAATGGTATCCATGTGAGAGGATCTAGTTTTGTTGATGTTGAGTATCAGTAGTGGTGATAGGTTGATGATGGTATGTCAGTGACAGTGGCAATGGCGATTTGATGTGAAAAGTTGGATATAGTGACAGGTTGACAGGTTGATGTGACAGTGATAGTGATAGTGGAAGCGACAATGGCAGTGATTGTGGTAGTGATAGTTTAGTCTACACTTATATTTCAGGGAGGAAGGACAGGGAAAGGAAAGGGTGTTGTAGCCTCTTTTTGTTTGGTGTTGGAGAACACAGGGAGTTGGAGCTTCCTTTAGGTTGGATCCTGATAATTAGGGGGTTGTATCCTCCTTTTGGCTGGAGCCAAAGAATTTAGGAATTTGTAGCTTCCATAAGGTTGGATCCTATAAATAGGGGGTCATAGCCTCCTTCCAATTGTAGCTGGATAATTGGGAAGTTGGTGCTTCAAATGAATGTATTCTTTGATATATAAGAAAGCATTCTATGGTTTTCTCCCATTTGGGTTTCCATGTAAATTTGGTTGTATTGTGCATTTGATATGATGTTTTTGATGTGATGTTTCTTATGTTTATATGCTCATGATATATTGAATGCAATCATAGATTATACATTGATGATATACCACTGATAAGATTTAATTTTATATATTGTGGATAAAAGTGGTAAAAGTGCTCACACTGAATCACCCCCCCTCTCAATATTCCAACACTGTTGAGACTTACAATAACAATTTCTATGGTTGGGTGGAACGTCCTTAGTTTGCAGCCAGTTGGTGATTGATTTTGTTTAAGATAAGTGCTCTATGTCATGGTTTCCTTTGATTGTATATTTATTTGAGTTGTGTATTATTATTATCTCTTAGATTCGTTTTTATAATATGTATGCTTGTTGGTTATTGTTGTGCATGGAATATTGTTCATTTCTTTTATGTTGTAGCATGAATCTTGATTGCACATGTGAGTATTTCATTATTCTTTATTAATTAAACATTATTAGAATTCGAAATCATTTCCAAAATTGAGTTTTGAAGTAGCATGACCATCCATTCATGCTTTCACTCATTCATTACTCCTCATTCATTCTTCTGGGTGAAGGGATTATGATAAGGGGAGAACATTTGGAAGAATACTTCTGAGAATGAGAGGAATGGAATGATCATGGATACCTCAACAAGGGGAAAGTCCCTAGGGGGTTTGAAACACATCTTGGTGTTGGAAGATGACAGATTGGAGATTGGGATGTACAAAGGGTGTCTCCACCATATGAATGGAATGAATTTGGGAAATAATTCCAAAATGACCTTTTCTTAGGAGCTTTTCCATTTGGTGGGAAATGATGATCTCTGGTGACCCTGTTGTGATGCCTTGTAATTGGTGCTATTGACCCTCTTGCTAGAATTGCATGGTTTATTTCTAGAAATCTATGGTGATAGGGTCGAGAGTGTGTAAACATTCAAAAACAAGTATAATTTCACAACATACCATGTCAATAGAAAACATGTGATATTTTAGGTAGTATTGACCAATTTGTAGGTGCACATTTTCACAACACCCTCCACATTTCATGGAAACCGGATTGGAACTCATGATTTGGAAATTATTAACTGGATGGATATAGAAATTGACTTCTTGGGAAATGAAACCATGAATAAAATTGTGGGTGCTTCCACTGTCGACGAGAACGATGACTTTCAAGTTCTTAATGTAGGCAATTAACTTGAGGGTTTGGGGAGTAGAGAGACCGGTGAGTGCATTTAGGGAAATCTGTGGTTCAACTTCCAGTGGATCAAAGGGTATATTAAGATTAGATGGTGGGGGTATCTCAGGAACATGATAAACATCAACCTCTTCTTCAGAAAAATCCTCATTCATAGCCATAAAAAACAATTGTTCTTTACACTTGTGCCTCAAAAAATTCTTATCATCACAATTATAACAAAGACAGTTAAGTTGGCGTTCAACCATTTCAGCTCGAGTCAATTTCTAGATCTTGATGGGAGCGATAGGAGGGACAAGAAGGGTGGGTTTAGGGTGAGGAATAAAGGGTGTTTTTATTTTTTGGGATGAGACTAATTTTTGTGTTTCCTTGGTCCTTTTAGTAGCTTCCAACCAAGTCTTGGGGTGATCCACAAGGACATGGGAAAATATTTCATCCTTGAGGCCATTGATAAATCATTCCATGAAAAAAACATCTATCATGCCTTGTGTTCTAAAATCTAATTTCTCAAACGAATCTATAAACTCTTCCACTGGGACAATTTGTTTCAACTTGGTCAAACGACCTAAATGATGAGTGTCAGTGTCAAAGTGGTCATAAATCTCTACAACAAATTGTGTCTAAGCCACATACCCTTGGTGTGCCTTTTAATACCATTGCCACTATTTCCAGCATTCAAGATCCAAGTGGAGAACACCATAACGAATTTTGGCCAAATCATCGGTAATGTAGTGCAAAGAGAAGTAGTGTTCCATTTGGGTGAACCAAACCATGGGTTATAAACCAGAAAATGTGTTCACATCCACTCTAGGAAGGCGTAAGTCATGATGAAAGTAATTTGATTGAAAAATTTGGGAAGTGGAGGAAGAAAGCCTCTAGGGACATTTAATTTGGATAAGAGATGGTTTGAAAAGGATTCAAGATATATTTCCATGTCCTGTTTCATGGCTTTCATTTTGGAATCTATGGTGTAATTCATGGAGGAATTGATGGTGGAAATAATGGCATTGAGTTTCCGTAATTCCTTCTGGGTTGTGGAGAAATCAGATGACAATGTATTGAGGTGTGCTTCAATATATTGGTTGTGGGTGTAGGCTAAGGTGAAAGGGGGTACGAGAAGTGGGTGGGTGGGTCTGCACAAAAAGGGGTTATGGGATAAGGGTATCACAATGATCAAGGTGAAAATGAGAATCCAATGGGATAAGTCCCAAGTAATGGGGTTGGGAGCACAAGAAAAAAAGGATGAAAAATGCTAGGTATCACTACAATCAGGAAAAAAAGAGGAATCCAATGGGATAAGTATCAAATAAGGTTGCAAGAAGGCCTCAAACATTTATTTTAACTCCTGGGGATTTATACTTCTATCTGAATAATAATGCAGAGAAGAAATGCCCAAATTCTTAACAGGAAGAAATGTGTAGTAACTTCACAACTAGAATGCAGGAGGCAAGGTTGCACGACAATAGATCATATATATTCCTTTTTTTTTTGTTTCCTTCAAGGGTTAGGGTTTTTTCAAGGTTCCTACTCATAAGGGTTTCCCCTGTGCTATAGCTTTATGATATACATGTGGGGTCGAATAGTAGTACTCGACCTAATATCTCAAGGAACCAACTAAGGAGGCTAGACCGTACCCGTATCTGTACTACCCAATTACTTAGGTACTAGAGAGTATCTTCCCGAGTATTGTTCTCGGTGACACTATATCATTCAAGCAATCGATCGGTTGATCTACAATGGCTTTCAAAATACCTAGGACAGTCCATATACAAGTGTTGTGTATTGTGCTATGACTCGAAGGGGTACAAACATGAGTTACAAGGGTGTCCAACAATGTGAGCTTAAAAACCTCTTGTATTTATTGCATGTATGCTTCCCCAACCATGGATTTATGCGTTGAATGACAAATCACTGTAGCTTAAAGAGGTTGAAATACGTCTCTACCCCGGAAAAAAAAATTACCCACAATTACTTCCGAGGAAAGTGCTCTAATACCACTTGTTAAGCACCTAGTTATGTTATATTAAATAGAAACAAGAATATCACATGAACTATAGATGAAACAACATAATATTGAGAATTATCACATCAAAATTATACCTTTATTGAAACATAAGCAGTGTTCACTTACCTCTTTGAGGGGGAAACTTCCATCAGAGAATATATCTATTACAATAGTTCTCAAGACCAAGTTTTCTCATGCCCTTGACTCCTATTTATACTAAATCTATCCACCCAAAAGAGAAATCTAGATGAATATATTTCTAGAAGCTAAAGATTCTATTAGGTCTTCTTACATTTGACTTATTCTCCTTATTCCTAGGATTTATTTATTAATATCGGCCTTTATTACATGGAAAATATATGATTCTACCTACGTGAGGGGTCAAAGAGGTTAGGTCCCTAACATTTTCATGGTTTTGTTTGATTGCATATTTATTTCCACTGTGTATTAATTATTATCTTTGAGATTTGTTTTTATAATATGCATGTTTGTTGGTTATTGTTGTGCATGGCATATTATTCATTTATTTTATGCTGTAGAATGAATATTTATTATTGTATGTGAGTATTTCATGCTTCTTTATTAATTAAACATTATTAGAATTTGAAATCAATTCCAAAACTGAGTTTTGAAGTAGTGTGGCTAGCCTATTGGTGGTTGGGTACATTTCACATTGGTATCAGAGCTTCTGGTTCAAACAACGGACTTGTATGGGTGATGCTCATGACACTTCCTACATATTAATGAAATTTTTTCATAATCCAATGTTTGAATCGATTTTTATTCTTGATAAAAAATGTTGGTAGATTGTAGAAGAGCTCTTATCACGTTCATATACACACAAATCCAAGCATATGAAGTATATTGTCCCATTCTTGTGACCTTTGGGACCTTGATGAAAGAACCTAGGGTATTTTCTATGCCTTCTAGAGTCTCTTATTCCTAGAACTTCTAAGGAAGAGAATGCATTATGATCTAGAATGGTGCTTTAGAGAATTTTTCTTTCTCACGGTCAAAGTTCTCTATCCAAAATTGGAGATGGAGACTGACAAATTTAAAGAAATAAGGCCCTTCTTCAAAGATGCATTCTCGGTCTTCTATGCAGTTGAAAATTGCAATGAAGAATCCTTTGGATCCCATCTTGAGATCGATTTTCCTTTTCGTCTTCCACCTAGTATTGACCCATCCTACTAGGTATTTTTCAAAGAACCATATCCCCATAAATTTGTGATAACCATGTGGTGTCACATGTATTGGATGTATCCACCCACATTCAAAGAGGTTACATCATACTTAGGGCTCTTCTTCATATTGGCCACGAATCCATTATGAATTGTGTTAGCCATGTCTTTATTATCATATTCATCTTTGTTGGAATCCAATCCACTTATAGGCTCCTTCCCTACACCCCACTTTACATTCGAGGGATGATTAGGCTTAAAGGAACATGCATCATATTATGGCAGGGAGGGAGTTTCCATGCTTAAGGGGAAATGTAGCGACAGAGTGACAAGGATATCTAATTTCACAATCTAATAGCATATCTAATTGCACAATCTTTTTAAATATTACTTCTTAGCAAATAAATCATTAATTGATGGGTTACAAGAATTGCAATCTTGCATATATTGATGAGGGAAAAGTAACTCCCTACAAATAAGTTCCCCAGTCTTGAAAATCTTGTAGGATGAAAGGAGTTTGCCCGAATTGCAAGAGTCTACATTAACCCTAGGAGGTGTGTCGAGTGTATAACTTTTTCATTCAAATTGAAAAAAATGGTGTAAGAATATTTATAATCTTGTGATGTTGGTCATACACTTCTCAATCTTTCCAGAAATCTAGAGAGGCTACTAATGCACCTCTGCATGATTGTAAGTCTTTCTCTTAATGTTGCAATGTGATGATATAATATTGAAGTGAACCTCTTAACTTCACAATGTTACGTAATTTCGAGGTTAACCTCTTAATGTCACAAAATATTGTCACAATGAGATGTTAAATATTATGTCACATTACGACATTAACCACTTGATAATATGGTAGACTTCAATGTTATAGGACATTGTGATATTTCAAGAGAAAAAAATTAAAAGGTTGAATTCAATATCATGTCAAATTATGACATTTCAAAGTCATAATATGGTTGAATTTTGTGACCTTTGACGAGAAATAAGATAAGAGGTCATGTTTGAGGTTGTTAATATGGTTGAATTCAATGTTATGACATATTAAAAATTTCCAACAGTAATACTTTAAGAGGTTCAATTAAATATTATGTCATATTCTGAGATTTTAAAAGTAATAATATGATTTACATTGGCCAATTATGGTTAGCTTTGCTTGATTGTGATCATAATTTACTAAAGGTGCATGTACTTGATTATTATTTACATTTGTGGACCCTCGTCCATTATTATTGTCTATTACTAATTATGGTTCATGATGGTTGACTCTAGTCAACTATGGTTGGTTACGATTAATTATTCTAGACCATAGTTAACTTCGGTTGAATGTTGTGACAATTATTTATTATGATTGATAATGGATGAATGTTATACAATTTGATTGAGTAGTGTGGACTATGGTTAACCAGGGTTGATAGTGGGTAACTTTGGTGTACTGTGGGTGATTTTAATTGACATTATGGTTTATTTTGGTTGACAATGATTGGTTATGATTAACTAAAAGTAACTATAATGAACTTTGATTGACATGTGTTTCTTTGATTAACTATGGTTTATTATTGCTCAATATAATTTATTATAATTAGATTTGGTTCAATTCTCTTAATTATGATTTAATTTAATTAATTAAAGTCAATTTTAATTGATAAATGGTGATTTTAATTAACATAATTGACCATGGTTCACAACAATAACAATAAGAATTGATTACCATTAAAATAAAACAACTATTACGAAGTATGTCTAACCTTTGTCACATTACATTGGATGACTAGTATTTTAGAGTATGGTCTAATATAAATCACTACCTACTATAAAAGATGATTGAATTATAATATTACTTTATATATTGATATAGTTTAGTATATAGTTAATAACATACACATACATATGAATTAGTATATTACATTAATTAGTATATCAGATCGTGGTCTAACATGAATCCTAAAGATGAATGAATTATACTATTACTTTATAGATTGATATAGTTTAGTATATGGTTAATAATATACATGTGCTTACTTTATATACATATGAATTAGTACAGCTATATTGCATCATGGTTTGATATGGTTCAATATGCTTGGAAAAATTATTGAATTGTTTTACAAATAAAGGTGTTATTATTAATGTAAGGTGTTATTATTAAAGGTGTTATTATTAATGTAAGGTGTTATTATTAATGTTATATTATTTTGGTGTTATGATTGTCTATATGGGTGATTTTATTATTACTTTAATATTATATCATATTGCGACATTGTGGTTGACTTAAATATTATGTGACATTCAAACATTAAGAGGTTGACTTCAACATTATATAAAACTGCACAACATTAAGTTATTCACTTCATTTAAATGCTATATTGTGACAATATGATGATTCTATTGTGATGTTATGGGTGTTCACAATATTATGTCACGATATGAAACTAAGAGGTTAATTTTCATATTTTTTTCCCATTGGGACATTAATATGTTAATTTTGATTTTCATATTTTTTTTCATTGGGACATTAACATGTTAATTTTAATATTTTGTCCTGTTGGGACATTAAGATGTTAATTTTAATATTTTGTCCCATCAGGACATTAAAAGGTTAATAATATGGCTGACTTTAATGCTATATGAAATTAGATATTAGATGATATTGTGAGATTTTAGAAGTAATAATATGATTAATTATAATTTTATTTAGTTGAATTTTGTCCGCTATAGTTTACTTGGTTAACTTTAGTTAACATTGCTTCATTTTCCTCATGAAATTTAAAGCGAAAGCTCATAAAAAATATTTTTCAAACAATCAAAATACATACAATTGTCACATAATAGTTATAAATACGTGTAACATACCCAACCACCCTTATAACACTATTGAGGTGGTGGGATTCTCCATATTCTTCCCACTTCACTAAAATTATGGTTTGGCATCATTTTGTAATGTACCCATCAATTTAACTAAGATGTAATCAACACTCTATAACTCTAATACCATTTTGTAACCACGGGGTATCTACTTATTGAACCTATGACATAGTGCATGCATTTATAGGATATTAAAGAATACCCCTAATTTCCCCAGATATTAAAAAATACCTTCCAAAATACTTTTTTTGAACCCTCCTCCCAATACATCTTTCCAATAGATAAACCCCTATTTTTACTAGATATCCCTTATTGTTACCAGATATCCCTTTTTATATCCCCCCATACCCCACATTACCCCCCAACCCAATACCTACAATATATTGACCCTATTTTTCACAATTTTAAACCCCCCTTGATGAATGAACCTGATAAGATATTGGTCAACAAGGTGAAGCCCCCATGTTTGTAACATAGCCAATACCCTCTATAACTATTGGGCTACATGGTACTTCTTGAAACCACAAATTTTCACCCATAATTGTTTCTCTGATTCCTTTCCTCACCACTCCACTATTAATTAATTAATCCATGCATGCCTAAACATGCAAGATTATGCAAACATGACTAGTATCATTCATAGATGAAGATGTAGGATTAAAATGCAGACATAACTAAACAACCTGGAAACTAGTTCAATTCATAATAGAAAAAACATTAATTAAGCATATTCATAGATAAACCATAAGCACTTATCTATATGGAAATTAACAACAATTGGATGGAAATGAAGGACGCTCCACACAACCATAGTTTCTCCATTTCACTTAATATCTCTACAATGAAACCACCCCCAAGTTGAGACTACGAGTTCACAAGTGATAATGTACCTTTGACTAGATCTAACTCTCTTCACATAGCCTAATTCCCATAATATATAATATGTGAATTCTTACAACTATCTCAATCCACCATCCATCTTTTCCCATCAGCCTACAAAACCCAAAAAATGGGATCCCCTTCTCTACCATAAAGTTCCAACGGATATCCCACTTCCCTCAATGGATCTAGCATAGATCGAACAAGAAATATATCTACTAGGATTCCAATGATTCTCAACTAGTTTACTCAATGACCACAATTTCCCATGGGACTAATCATAAATTCCACATAGTTTCATGGAAACATATTTTCATCAAATGATCACATCCATACTATGGTATCTTGGGATCAAGTAACAACACTCCAAGTAGAATGATTGAAAATTCCCCTTGCATAACAAAAAATCACAAATTATATTTTGAATGAATGACAAAACCACGTGCGTTCATAAGAATCCATGTATCTCTCCATCCCACTAATTCCAAGGTCAAAGACTTATATAGAGAAGGTTTCATGAATTCATGGTTTAATGAATTCAAGTCACAATAAAATAATATTATTTTTCTTTGTCCTCCTTCAACCCTTAAGCCCTCTTTCTTTCCCCTCATGTGGAATCATAGCCTCCTATTTTTCTATTCTTCTATGTCTGCAACTTGTGATGTATTTTTGTTGTTATCAATATACAATTTACAATTTACATATTACATCATTTGACTCTCATCCTTTCATCATATACATATGTATGCATTACTATTTTAAGAATCAAATATTACAATACAAAACATACAACAAAAGTTGACACTCTCATCCTTTCATCATACACACATGTATACATTACTATTTTAAGGATCAAAACTCGAATGTTACAATACAAAACATACAACAAAGTTGAATAGTTGTAAACTTGTAGCATTGAAATCAATTTAGGATTGAATCAATATTAAGCAATTCAAATATATGAACTACAAACTATAATTCAAAGAGATTTTAAATTTACACTTCTATTCCTTTAGCAGCCATGTTTCTTTATTAATAATAATTTTACAAATACATCATACACTTCATATAAAAATGTAGATTTCAAGGATGTTGAACATTTCAATGCATTTTTAAATATTATGTCATATTACAACATTTCAAGGTAACAATGTGTTTGGATTCAATGTTACGTTATATTGGAACATTTCAAATTAACAAAAGTTAGTAATGCGTTTGGATTTAATATCATGTCATATTACAACATTTCAAAGTAACAATTTGTTTGGATTCAATGTTATGTCATATTGGAACATTTCAAATTAGCAAAAGTTGGCAATGCGTTTGGATTCATTGTTATGTTATTTCAAAGTAACAATGTGTTTGGATTCACTGTTATGTTATGTTATATTGGGGCAATTAAAGAGAAATAAAATAATAAATTTTGTCATATCACAACATTTTGATATTTTAATAGTAATAATTTAATAAGTTTGTTTAAATATTATATTATATTATAAAATTTTAAAAATAATAAAATATTTGATTTTAATTATTTTTATTTGACTTAATTAATTATGTTTAACATTGCTTAAATTTTGGAGAGGTTTTTTTTGGTTGATTTTCAATGAGAGACATTCATTGGTTACAAAAGGGTTTGGAGCAACTGCAAGCTAGGGTTTGGCAGTCGTGGCCATAGCAGAGGACAACATGAGCACCAAAGGGGGGCGACGGGGGGTAAGGGTACTCCCTCATACAGACAAGTAGTGGTGGACAGAGGGAAAGGGTCAAGAGGTGTAGTTTTCAAGACACCAATGACAGGCACCTCGGGATCAGACCCAGAAAAAGGTCAGGAAAGGAACCAGGGAAAAAGAGAGTGCATGGAAGAAGACGCCAGAGAAACTCAGAGTGAGGCACAAGACACAGTGAATCCCAACGGGACAGAAGGGCGCAACCCGTGCAAACCCAAAAGAACAATGATACCCAAGGTGATATTGGAGGATCCACAAACACAACTCTACAGGGACCAGATGAAGATGCATGCGCTAATTTGTAAGTTCATGGGTTTGTGGCCCACAGAAAGAATGCTGCACAACTGGATTAAATATCATTGGAATCCAAATGGAGAAGTGGAGCTCCACCTAGGACTGAAAGGCTTCTTCACAGTAGTGTGTTAGCATCCCTACAATATTTCATTATTTGAACAAGAAATTAAATTTTCCATAGTTGCCTTCACCTCATCTTGTAAATATTATCATTTTGAGATGATTATTGGATTAGATAAGATGTTCATTAATTCTTTAAGTTTGCTTTTTTCATTTTTTTTTTTATGTTTGATTCATGACTGAACGCATGAATCAAACATGAAAACTTAGCTTCATATTATATTTCTATACAAGACATTCTTTTTTAGGGTCATCATGCTTATGTCCAATTTAAATCCAACACTTGATTGACTTATCTTTGGAATGTTTTGGATATTGATATGCTTAGATGGTTTGCATTTGAATTATGAGGATTTTTTTTGTTTTTATATATTTAAAGCCTTTGCAAAAACAATGATCATGGTAGTAGTCATGTTAATCAATGCGCAACTACTGTACTATGTACTTAACTCACCTTGTTGGCACAGTGAATTAATGAGCCTCTCATTACGGGTATAGGTTATCGATTCTATGTGTTGGGTTTTCATTACCAGGGATGGTAAATCTTCATGATCAAACCCTCGATGTTCATGCTATGATAACAAAGGGAGTTCATTATGGTTGTTTCCCTTTTATCCATTCAGATTTGTTCCTATCGCTCCTACCATCCAAACCTAGAACTGTTTTGAGTCACCCCTATTACATCCTAGTCGCATTTGTAATGGCTCTTGTTGTTCGTTTGGAGCCAAATGTATCTCAGGCATTTCTATCACACGATGATGCGATCAAAGTTTTAAAGAGCCAAGGCTGGGAGGCCTTCCTTAAAATATTCAAAGGCCATAACCTTCATGTGGCGAAGGCCTTCGCACAGAATTTCGATGGATGTAGAGCGACGATTGGGGATACCCAGTTAGAGGTAACCAAGCATTTTGTGAGTGAAGCCATAGGTATTCCACCCACCAGTGAGAAATGGTTCAAAAACTCAAAGATTGAAGAAGTAACTTGGAGCCTCTTCATGACCTCCAGGAAAATCAATTGTTGTGAAAAAGTTATCCCCATTTCTTTGGTTAAACCTAGGTGGCATGGCCTGTTGTTGATTCTCAAACAATTCATGACCTGTAAGGTTTGTTATGGTTTAGTTTTCCTCTATCATATGTGACTTCTTATGCATTTCATTGGATTTAAATTAAACATGATTTTCTATCTGTTGAGAAGCCTGTACAAAATGTCTAAACATTATAAGAGACAGAGCCTCGACTTTAGTATTTTCCACCACGACTTGATTAAAATTTTATTGATTCACTATTTGACAACCGTGGACAATTGCTGGGATGGATTTTTAACAAGAAAAGGTTTTTCTATGACCATTCCTGTAGAAAGCCCTAACTCGGGTGAACCAATGATGAAAAAACAATCTGATATTCCAAATAATGAACCAGACTCTCTAAACAGAAATCCTCTAGACGAGGTATTTCCAAGTCAGTCTTCACATGAGCAATAGGTTGTTGAATTTGAGTTAAGTGAACCTCCTATGCCTGAACTAGATGTTGTCCAGAACGCCACTGTGAAACCTGATGTAAAAATATCTTGCAAATAGACAAAACAAAAAAACACAACATTCGGGTTTCAAAACAAAAGAGCAAGTTGTCTTATTTTGAGAAAATTGAGGAATCAAAATGATGCTCATTTGAGCTCGATCGACCCAATCGAGGTCAATGAGGTCTCAAACTCTGAAATAGAAGATTCTTGGCTTCAGAAGACCTGGATTGTCAAAGATCTGATCCTATTGAACCCTATGACTTTGTTACAAGTCTTCCACCATGTCTTAGGGGTAAGGAGGGGTTCCTTGGTATTGGGATTGGTCAAAGGAAAATAACAGGTAAGGTTGATACAATGAGGTTTGACTGTACGCTTCATCAACATATCGTTCCTCTTGTACAGTGTGATGTTTGTCTACACTGGATTGAACGATATTACGTTGATATACCCATCCTTCAGGCTCGGATTAAAACACTTACAACTCAAAGAGAATTGTTGAGACAAGAAAATATTGACCTCAGAGTAAATGGAGAGAGGAGGGCTAAATGCCTTAAGAGGATAGGGAATATAATGATAAAAAACACAAACATTATTAAAGCCATAATCAATTCCGAGCTACCCTGATCCATATTTAGTCAATTGTTGAAATGGTAAAACGATTTTCCTCTTATTATATTCATGTTATCTATTTTGAATCGAATGATTTTGAAATTAGATTTTGTTTGCTAAGATAAGACTGGCTACAAAATCTTTCGATTCTATAGCCAAGTCATTTTTAAATAAAACATTTAGAAATTAGTTATTAGAAATTGTCTAACTTATTCTTGTTTCATTTTCAGGGAATAGTAGATCTTGATGCTGATCATCTGGTGGAAACATGTTCGATTTTTCATTGGAATGATTAGTTTTTCCTTTTCTGTTTGTTTTTGTAAATTTTTTTATTAATTTTTGGGAAAAATCAACTCAGTTATGAGTGGTTGTTAGCCCTCTATTTTTGTAATATTTTTGATCTCATGAGATCCTATCCTATCCTAGGAGATAGGAAGATGGGATTTCAAAACACTTTAAATAATCTTAATTTTAGAAGGGAAAGATATCTTGGCCTGGAACAAATTATGGACGAATGATTTTCAGAACTTAATGGAACAACTTATAGCATTTCGGCTTTAGACCACTGTGAATGTTGTTTCATTGATGTTTTGTTTCTCTTATTTTGGGATATTAATGTGTTGTATAGCTTTAGTCTCAATGACATGTTATGTTCTATTATATTCATGCTATAGATGTTGTTCATGAGTTTTGTTCCATATGTTGTGACTGTGATCATCATATCAATTTTAATATCATGATTTTTCTTTGATGTTTAATTGATAGGTAAAAATGAATGCTTTACATAAATATTTCTCTAACTGTAATCGTTTGTAATCATAAGATAATTGAGTCATATGTGTCCACTATTCTGTTTGTTTTTAAATCCTAGCTACCAATACGCACCTTGAATTTATTCAGGAAAACTTTAGTATAAGCCTACTACAGATTTCTTTCAGAGGCAGGGCAGCCGGATGATTTTGTTCATATAGAGGCAAAGACACATTTAACAAACTAATAACAGGTTAGCTTCACCTACTTCTAATTTCTGTCATTTTATGTATTAGTGAAACAAAAAAATTTTAGATTGGCTTTGACCATCTGTGCATCTTTGTTTCATAACTTAGTTAATTCAAGTTTTATTTGATTTATAATTAGAAAACAAAAAAATACAAAAATGTGCTTTCTTTATCTTCTTCTGAAAAAAATTATCTTTACATTGATTTTGCAAGCCTTTCATTAAAACTTGCAACCTGTAAATTTTGTTCATAAGTGATATATCCATATTTCCTTTTTTTGTTTAATATATTTGTAAATAATCAAATTAAAGTTCATAGATTATTATAGTTTTAGTATTATATAGTTTTCCTCTTCTCTTTATTTTAGGGCCCTAGATTGGCTAATGGAGCCATTAAACCCGTCATAATAGGTTACACCAAACGGCTTTGGTTATTTAGACAACCCTGGACCGGACCTGTTCTTCCAATTGACACCCTATCAAATTTACCTGTCAACAAATGGTGCCATAAGGAGGGCCTAATTTCAATTGATGGCACGTGGAGGTTGC
>JZKD02S1672895.1:518766-541002 GCA_000966675.3 Picea glauca
CATAGTTGACTAGAGTCAACCATCATGAACCATAATTAGTAATAGACAATAATAATGGACGAGGGTCCACAAATGTAAATAATAATCAAGTACATGCACCTTTAGTAAATTATGAGCACAAACAAGCAAGGCTAACCATAATTGGCCAATGTAAATCATATTATTACTTTTAAAATCTCAAAATATGACATAATATTTAATTGAACCTCTTAAAGTATTAATGTTGGAAAGTTTTAATATGTCATAACATTGAATTCAACCATATTAACAACCTCAAACATAACCTCTTATCTTATTTCTCTTCAAAGGTCACAAAATTCAACCATATTATGACTTTGAAATGTCATAATTTGACATGATATTGAATTCAACCTTTTAAATTTTTTCTCTTGAAATATCACAATGTCCTATAACATTGAAGTCTACCATATTATCAAATGGTTAATGTCGTAATGTGATTTAATATTTAACATCTCATTGTGACAATATTTTGTGATATTAAGAGGTTAACTTAGAAATTACGTAACATTGTGAAGTTAAGAGGTTCACTTCAATATTATATCATCACATTGAAGCATTAAGAGATTGACTTACAATCATGCGGAGGTGCATTAGTATCCTCTCTAGATTTCTAGAAAGATTGAGAAGTGTATGACCAACATCACAAGATTATAAATATTCTTACACCATTTTTTCCAATTTGAATGAAAAAGTTATACACTCGGCACACCTCCTAGGGTTAACGCAGACTCTTGTAATTTGGGCAAACTCCTTTCATCCTACAAGATTTTCAAGACTGGGGAACTTATTTGTAGGGAGTTACTTTTCCCTCATCCATATATGCGAGATTGCAATTCTTGTAACCCATCAATTAATGATTTATTTGCTAAGAAGTAAGCTTTAAAAAGATTGTGCAATTAGATATGCTATTAGATTGTGAAATTAGATATCCTTGTCACTCTGTCACTGCATTTCCTCTGAAGCATGGAAACTCCCTCCCTACCATAATACGATGCATGCTCCTTTAAGGATGTGGTCAGGGGTAGACGTTTCCTAATCATCCCTCAAATGCAAAGCGGTGTGTAGGGAAGGAGCCTATAAGTGGACTGGATTCCAACAAAGATGAATATGATAGTAAAGACATGGCCAACACGATTCATAATGGATTTGTGGCCAATATGAAGAAGATCCCTAAGTATGATGTAACCTCTTTGAATGTGGGTGGTTACATCCAATACATGTGAGACCACATTGTTATCACAAATTTATGGGGATATGGTTGTTTGAAAAATACCTAGTAGGATGGGTCAATACTAGGTGGAAGACGAAAAGGAAAATCGATCTCAAGATGGGATCCAAAGGATTCTTCACTGCAATTTTCAACTGCATGGAAGACCAATAATGCATCTTTGAAGAAGGGCCTTATTTCTTTAAATTTGTCAGTCTCCATCTCCAATTTTGGATAGAGAAATTTGACCATGAAAAAGAAAAATTCTCTAAAGCACCATTCTAGATCATAATGCATTCTCTTCCTTAGAAGTTCTAGGAACAAGAGACTCTAGAAGGCATAGAAAATACGCTAGGTTCTTTCATCAAGGTCCCAAAGGTCACAAGAATGGGAAAATATACTTCATATGCTTGGATTTGTGTGTATATGAGCGTGATAAGATCTCTTCTACAATCTACCAACATCTGTTATCAAGAATCAAAATGGATTCAAACCTTGGATTATGAAAAAATTCCATTAATATGTAGGAAGTGTCATGAGAATCACCCATACAAGTCCGTTGTTTGAACCAGAAGCTCTGATACCAATGTGCAATGTACCCAGCCACCAATAGGCTAGCCACACTACTTCAAAACTCAGTTTTGGAATTGATTTCAAATTATGATAATTTTTAATTAATAAAGAAGCATGAAATACTCACATACAATAATCAATATTCATTCTACAACATAAAATAAATGAACAATATGCCATGCACAACAATAACCAACAAGCATGCATATTATAAAAACAAATCTCAAAGATAATAATTAATACATAGTGGAAATAAATATACAATCAAACGAAACCATGAAAATGTTAGGGACCTAACCTCCCTGACCCCTCATGTAGGTAGAATCATATATTTTCCATGTAATAAAGGCTGATATTAGTAAATAAAGCCTAGGAATAAGGAGAATAAGTCAAATGTAAGAAGACCTAATAGAATCTTTAGCTTCTAGAAATATCTTCATCTAGATTTCTCTTTTGGGTGGATAGATTTAGTATAAATAGGAGTCGAGGGCATGAGAAAACTTGGTCTTGAGAATTATTGTAATAGATATATGCTATGATGGAGGTTTCCCCCTCGAAGAGGTAAGTGAAAATTGCTTATGTTTCAATAAAGGTATCATTTTGATGTGATAATTCTCTATATTATGTTGTTTCATCTGTAATTCATGTGATATTATTGTTTCTATTCAATATAACATAACTAGGTGCTTAACAAGTGGTATTAGAGCACTTTCCTCGGAAGTAATTGTGGGTAATTTTTTTTTCCAGGGTAGAGACGTATTTCAACCTCTTTAAGCTACAGTGATTTTTCATTCAACGCATAAATCCGTGGTTGGGGAAGCATACATGCAATAAATACAAGAGGTTTTTAATCTCACATTGTTGGACACCCTTGTAACTCATGTTTGTACCCCTTTGAGTCGTAGCACAATACACAACACTTGTATATGGACTGTCCTAGGTATCCTGAAAGTCATTGTAGATCAACTGATCGATCGCTTGAATGATATAGTGTCACCGAGAACAACACTCGGGAAGATACTCTCTAGTACCTAAGTAATTGGGTAGTACGGATACGGGTATGGTCTAGCCACCTTAGTTGGTTCCTTGAGATATTGGTTCGAGTACTACTATTCGACCCCACACGTATATCATAGAGCTATAGCACAGGGGAAACCCTTATGAGTAGGAACCTTGAAAAAACCCTAATCCTTGGCAGAAACAAAAAAAAAGGAATATATATGATCTATTGTCGTGAAACCTTGCCTCCTGCATTCTAGTTGTGAAATTACTACACATTTCTTCCTGTTAAGAATTTGGGCATTTCTTCTCTGCATTATTATTCAGATAGAAGTATAAATCCACAGGAGTTAAAAAAAAACGTTTGAGGCCTTCTTGCAACCTTATTTGATACTTATCCCATTGGATTCCTCTTTTTTTCCTGATTGTAGTGATACCTAGCATTTTTCATCCTTTTTTTCCTGTGCTCCCGACCCCATTACTTGGGACTTATCCCATTGGATTCTCATTTTCACCTTGATCATTGTGATACCCTTATCCCATAACCCCTTTTTGTGCAGACCCACCCACCCACTTCCCTTACCCCCTTTCACCTTAGCTGACACCCACAACCAATATATTGAAGCACACCTCAATACATTGTCATCTGATTTCTCCACAACCCAGAAGGAATTGCGGAAACTCAATGCCATTATTTCCACCATCAATTCCTCCATGAATTACACCATAGAATCCAAAATGGAAGTCATGAAACAAGACATGAAAATATATCTTGAATCCTTTTCAAACCATCTCTTATCCAAATTAAATGTCCCTAGAGGCTTTCCCTCATTTGACCAACCTTTTCACCTCAAAGGTGATACTTCCTCCACTTCCCAAATTTTTCAATCAAATTACTTTAAGCATGACTTACACCTTCCTAGAGTGGATGTGAACACATTTTCTGGTTTATAGCCCAAGGTTTGGTTCACCCAAATGGAACACTACTTCTCTTTGCACTACATTACCGATGATTTGGCCAAACTTCATTATGGTGTTCTCCACTTGGATCTTGAATGATGGAAATAGTGGCAATGGCATAAAAAGGCACACCAAGGGTATATGTCTTAGACACAATTTGTTGTAGAGATTTATGACCACTTTGACACTGACACTCATCATTTAGGTCATTTGACCAAGTTGAAACGAACTGGCCAAGTGGAAGAGTTTATAGCTTCATTTGAGCAATTGGATTTTAGAACACAAGGCATGATAGATTTTTTTTTCATGGAATGCTTTATCAATGGCCTCAAGGATGAAATATTTTCCCATGTCCTCATGGCTCACCCCCATACTTGGTTGGAAGCTACTAAAAGGACCAAGGAAACAAAAAAATTAGTCTCATCCCAAAAAATAATAACACCCTTTATTCCTCACCCTAAACTTTCCCTTCTTGTCCCTCCTATCACTCCCATCAATATCTAGAAATTGACTTGAGTGGAAATGGTTGAACGCCAACTTAACGGTCTTTGTTATAATTGTGATGATAAGAATTTTTTGAGGCACAAGTGTAAAGAACAATTGTTTTTTATGGCTATGAATGAGGATTTTTCTGAAGAAGAGGTTGATGTTTATCATGCACCTGAGATAACCCCACCATCTAATCTTAATATACCCTTTGATCCACTGGAATTTGAACCACATATTTCCCTAAATGCACTCAATGGTCTCTCTACTCCCCAAACCCTCAAGTTAATTGCCTACATTAAGAACTTGAAAGTCATCATTCTCATCGACAGTGGAAGCACCCACAATTTTATTCATGGTTTCATTTCCCAAGAATTCAATTGCTATATCCATCTAGTTAATAATTTCCAAATCATGAGTTCCAATAGGGGTTCCATGAAATGTGGAGGGTGTTGTGAAAATGTGCACCTATAAATTGGTCAATACCACCTGAAATATCATATGTTTTCTATTGACATGGGATGTTGTGAAATTATACTTGTGTTTGAATGGTTACACACTCTCAACCCTATCACCATAGATTTCTAGAAATTAACCATGTAATTCCAGCAGGAGGGCCAATAGCACCAATTACAAGGCATCACAACAGGGTCACCAGAGATCATCATTTCCCACCAAATGGAAAATCTCCTAAGAAAAGGTCATTTTGGAATTATTTCCCAACTTCATTCCATTCATATGGTGGAGACACCCTTTGTACATCCCAACCTCTAATCTATCATCTTCCAACACCAAGATGTGTTTCAAACCCCCTAGGGACTTTCCCCTTGTCGAGGCATCCATGATCATTCCATTCCTCTTGTTCTCAGAAGTCTTCCTCCAAATGTTCTCCCCTTATCATAATCCCTTCACCCAAAAGAATGAATGAGGAATAATGAATGAGTGAAAGAATGAATGGATAACCACGCTACTTCAAAACTCAATTTTGGAAATGATTTTGAATTCTAATAATGTTTAATTAATAAAGAAGAATGAAATACTCACATGTGCAATCAAGATTCATGCTACAACATAAAATAAATGAACAATATTCCATGCACAACAATAACCAAAAAGCATACATATTATAAAAACAAATCTAAGAGATAATAATAATACACAACTAAAATAAATATACAATCAAAGGAAACCATGACATAGAGCACTTATCTTAAACAAAATCAGTCACCAACTAGATGGAAACTAAGGACGTTCCACCCAACCATAGAAATTGTTGTTGTAAGTCTCAACAATGTTGGGATATTGAGAGGAGGGGTGAATCAGTGTGAGCACTTTTACCACTTTCATCCACAATATATAAACTTCAATCTTATCAGCGGTATATCATTAATGTATAATCTATGATTGCATTCAATATATCATGAGCATATAAACATAAGAAACATCACATCAAAAACATCATATCAAATGCACAATACAACAAAATTTACGTGGAAACCCAAATGGGAGAAAACCATATAATTCTTTCTTATATATCAAAGAATACATTCATTCGAAGCACCAACTTCCCAATTATCCAACTGCAATTGGAAGGAGGCTATGACCCCTTGTTTATAGGACCCAACCTTATGGAAGCTACAAATTCCTAAATTCTTTGGCTCCAGCCAGAAGGAGGATACAACCCCCTGATTCTCAGGATCCAACCTGAAGGAAGCTCCTACTCCTTGTGTTCTCCAACACCAAACAAAAAGAGGATACAACACCCTTTCCTTTCCCTATCCTTCCTCCTCGAAATATAAGTGTAGACTAAACTATCACTACCACAATCACTGCCAGTGTCGCTTCCACTATCACTATCACTGTCACATCAACCCGTCAACCTATCACTGTATCCAACTTGTTACATCAAATCGCCATTTCCACTTTCACTGACATACCATCATCAACCTGTCACCACTGCTCATACTCAACATCAACAAAACTAGATCCTCTCACATGGATACCATCACCAAACCATTTACATCGACCTATATCAGCCATGCATCAATCATTCACATAAAATTGTACCATAACATGTACATCAACCATGTACATCAACTTGTATCAACCATGCATCAATCATGCACCAACAATTATACCAAACTGTGCATCAACCAGGCACCAAAACCTATACCACTTTGTGCATTACACATGTACTGATACCTATAACAGACCATGCATCAACAATGCACCATATCATGCATCAAACATGTACCATAACATGTACATAAACCATGTACACCAACCTATATCAACCATGCACTAAAACCCATACAACTCCATGCATTAACCATGCACCAATACCTGTATCATACCGTTCATCAACAATGTACCATATCATGAATAAATCATGTACCATACCATGTAAATCAACCATGTACATCAACCTCTATCAATTGGATCAATCATGCACCAACACCTATACCACACTGTCCATCAACCATGCACCAAAACTTGTACCAGTCCATGCATTAACCATGCACCAATACATGTACCATACCATGCATCAACAATGCACCATATCATGCATCAAACCTATAATATATCATCAACCATGTACCACACCAAGTGCATCAACCATGTACTATACTGAGTACATCAACCATGTACCATAAGACATGTGCCATACCACTCATGATAATCCTCAATCAATTACCATAAACCAAGTGTGAACTTAAACCATGTACCAACATCTCAAAGATGTGTCTCTAATAATGAACCATAACCATGACATATATCAAACCAAGTATCAACATAGCGAAGAGTGTACTTCTAACAAGGTATCATGTCATCACCAAGGTATATTGTTGGAGTAGACTATTTTTGGGAAATGTGTAGTAGTTTTGGAAAATAGTTGAGAAAGGGACCACAAATGGAGCATGCGTCGAAATTCAAGGAAAGTAGCACGTCGGGAATCAAGGAAAAGAAACATTAGAAAGATCAGAGTTAAAGTATGGAATGGTTGGATCGAGGAACAATTGCGCATAGGAGGTTGTAAAGTGGACAAACCTAATCTACTAGGGTTAGGGTTTTGGGTCGTTATTGTAAGGGAGTTTTACCCATTTTGGTAGTATAAATAGGAATTGTAATATCTGAAGAGATCATATAGTATCTAGCAAGTGAAAAGAGTTAGAGTACTTTTTGCATATTTTTTGAGTCAGTTTTGGAGATGAGTCTATTTTTGAGATTGTAACTGAGGCTCAAGTCGCAAGCTGTGGAGTTTGGTGTGACACTAGTCAAGATCACCACACATATGTGCATTCCAAATGCACTTTTTGATCTAATACATGCAACACATAAATTGAATTAAGAATAATAAGAAGAAAAATATCTTTGTGGATGTATCCCAAGGCAGGTGAACCACGGTAAAATACTGTGTCAATGTGTGGAATGTTTCCTTTATGTTTTGCAATGCCTTTTATGAATGAATGGATAAATGAATGAATTTGTTAGAGTTATTTTAAAGTGCGCACTATATTAGTCATGAAGAATGAATGTAAATGGTTAAATGAATGGTATATTTGATTTATGTTATGGTAAATATGGTGATGAATAATGAAGTAGAAGAGTAATATGCCTAACACCCTTGGGAGAAACATCCCTTCCATGAATGCAAACATTTGGGTCTTGTAGTCACCCATAATCCATCCTGAGTAAGACTACGTTGTGCACTCTTTGTGCAGTGTTTCCTTCTGGTTTTAACAGAAGGGAAGATGGTTTTTAGGTTTTTGTTGGAGAACTAAGGTAGAACCTAGGTTAGACCATACATCCAACAAATGGCTTCGTTTCTGCCTAGAATTGAGAAGAACAACTTGGAATGGATTTGATGAGAAGGACAATGAAGAGAATGAAATGGTAGAAAGGGATGTTTAGGCCATGGAATCCAACGAAGAAGAAGAATGAACGATGGTTGGAGACAAAGAATCTTGAGTTTGCGTAGAAAGAAAATATAAGTTCCAAGTATACACCGCACTAATATTTACAAAGGTATTTGCTTACTGATTTACATGAGGCATATTTTTTTTATTTTCTAGAGTTGTTGAAAGAGGGGATATTTAGGTTGAAGGATACTCATCCCACTAATCAAATAAGGCCATTAGAGTGGACTAATGAGAATATCGTGTGATTGGAGAAGGTTAATAATGAATTCACATGTGTAGTGGGTTTTTGGTTAGAAAATATTATTGTGGGGTTTATTATTGAATTCACAATCGATACAACAAAGTCATATAATGTTGTAGAGAAGGAATTCTTGAAGGGACCCAGAGGAAGGTACATTAGGTATATATACACATTGATCAAGATATTATTACATGATAAAGGCGCAATGACAATGGATTCAGATAGATAAATCACTCTGCGTGCATGGGGGAACTGGGGGAAGCATTGAGGAAGTTATGATATATGGAGAGGGATATGGAGAGAGGCCAGAAGAAGGAAGAAATGGACCCTATTATGATGGATGAGAAAGAGACCAAGGAGATATTGAGCAGAGTGGGAGTGACGCGCAACGCACGACCCTACCAGTTGATGTAGGAGAATCGTTAGCAAGCACATGTGAAGAGACAACTCAATGCACTTTTGAATCAATTCAAAATCTTAATCGTCGACGTTTCCTGCAAATATTTTTGAAATGATCGAAAACTGAATATCAAACGCTTGGGAGCGAATGATCATGAGTGATCTGGGAGTTTCACTCCTAATCTTTAATGTAATGTAACTTAGGTAGAAGTTAGGTTTTTTTTTCCAGAAGTTGAGTAGTCAGAGGGAACCCTAATAACCCTCTGAGAAAAATAGACGTTTTGTATGCCCGAAGGGGGTTGCTGCAAGTTAGTAGGAGATTGTTGTAATTTAGTTGTTGTTGATTTTTTAGTTGTTGTTTTATCATAGTTATATCCATTTACATTTGAATGAATATAACAAAGGAAAATTGATGCAATGCATGGTGTTGCTATTGTTTACAATTCCATGTTATTGTTGTTTTCATGAATGAATGAGTTATATTGTTGAGTAAATGCAATTGTGAAATGTTTAGATAAGTTTTGTTTTTCCTCTTTGCCGAGTTCAATCAAGGTGTGCATACAGTCCACAAGGAGTGCATTGACAAAGTATATTTTGACTCAGAAGCTCAAAAGAGATAGCGTGAAACTTCCTTTTGCAAGGAGTTCAAAGTGATGGCTACAAGGTGTGCACAGTCACCCGCAAGAAGTTAAGTCTTGTGTGAGAATCTGTTGCAAGTAGTGTATAGATATGAAATTTGAATAAGCGTTGAAGTAAATATTTAAGGATTCAAGAGAGAAGAAGGAGAAAAATATCAAGCGAGATATAGGGGAAATCTTCAAAGGGAGTGGAGTACTGAAGGTTTCGCGAGTTACCGACTAAGATCTGTCCAGGAGGGAGAGGGATCATTTCATACTATTGGATCTGAGAAAAGTACACAAGGTTTAGCCTCTGTGTACACATCGAGAGAGAAAATTCATGAATATCCGAAGTAGATCCTGATCGTTGGTCGCCAGGGGGATACATGTAAATAGATCGGAGGTTTCAAGAGAAAACTCTTCAAATATTTCAGTTGAGATTTGAAACTCCTAAAACCCGAAGTCTAAAGTGAATCTGGACCGTCATATCCAGAGGAACACGTGGCGATGAATTGTGAGCTTCAAGAGGGAGTGGGATTTGAGAGTTGAAACTCTTGAAGTGCGAATATCTAAAGTGAATCCTAGCCATCTGATTCAGAAGGGTAGCCGACAAGAATCTGTGGACTCTAGGTAAATACTCGAAGAGAAACATAGTTTTCTGATTCAAGAGAACACATGGCATAAATCCATGGACTCTGGGTAAAGACCCAAAGTAAATCATAACTTTCATATTAAGGAGGACATGTAGCAAAAATCTGTGGGCTCTGGGTGAAGACCCGAAGTGAATTGTAACCGTTGATCTATAGGAGACATGTGTCAATAGATCATGAAGCTTTGGATAAAAGAACCTTGGGGGAAAGTGAAAGTTGACAGTTGAGATCTCCAAACTTCAAAGTCTCGAAGTGGGAAAGAGTCGTCTATTTGAGGAGGATACATGGCAGGAGGTCAACCATCGCAGAGAAAGTAAGGTTTTGGAGTTGAAACCTCCAAAGCTCGAATTCACAAAGAAAATCACAGCCGTTGATTTGAAAGGGGCATGCGTCAACATATCGCAGAGATCTAGGAAGGCGTGATCTGAAGGAAAGGAAGAAAATAAGGAAGATATGAACCTTTGATCGAGAGGCTCCAGCCGAGATCGCAATATCAACAGTCATGCATGATTGCAGGGATAGAATGTGCTCAGACTTTAAAATTTAGAGAGCAGGTCACAATCAAAACCACGGTATTGCAAAGGGGATGTGTGGCGATTGATAGTGAATTGCAGGGAGAAAAGTGGGCTGATCCCAAACCACTCTCGACCACACCCGCATTCATGTGTTTACGCGAAGACATAGCTTGAGGTCACATACTGGAGAGGAATAAGGAGAGAGGAGCTTGTGCCTGAAACTTGAGAATTCAGCAGTGTGAACAAAGAGGTCACAGTTACCATAGAACCTGCACTAGAGGGCTGAAAGGGACCATGTTAAATCGTAAAGTGAAACCAACAAGGATTCACGGAGCCAATTCAACTCAGAATTGAAGATCCTTGACTGGGAGGTCGCGCAGCCCTCAGGAGAGAAGGGTGCTCTACATCAAGTGGTATCAGAGCATGATTTCATTTATAGATTTCAGGCGAAGGAGACAAAGGAGATAGTCCAATACCATCAAGTGGTATCAGAGACTGAAATTGTTTCGGGAAATGAAGAAGAGGTCAAATGTGTACTCTATGTGTGAGAGAAAATCAACACAATTCCACCAAGGAGACTTGTGGAACCACCTTTAGCCAATCGTGATGTAGAAAGATAAATGTGACAACTTCATGCAAGATTAGAGGTGATGGAGGTAACTCAGAGGAGAGAACCTGATGCTGGGGACATCAGTGATGCAAAAATTGAAGTAGAAGTCGAAGAAGCCACAGGGGAAAATATTATCGAGGAACTCTTTTTGAGAGTGGTTGTTATATTAGGATCTAGAGCCAAGATAGAGATCCCAATGTATGAAGGCAATTTGGATGTTGAAGAGCTACTGGATTGGATAATATCCATGGAAAAATATTTCGACTATGAAGATGTCGATGAGGAGAAAAACGTGAGACTTAATGTCACTAGACTGAAAGGACATGAAACACTGTGGTGGGATGAACTGTAGGCTGAGAGGAGAAGCAAAGGAAAAAAAATATAAATAATTGGGACACAATGGTAGCCAAGCTAAAGGCTAAATTCATTCCCAAAGATTATCAGATAAATATGTTCAAGAAGTTGTAGAACCTGAGACAGAAGGGTATGACAATAAAAGAGTACATAGAGGAGTTCTACAAGCTAAATATTAGGACAGGACAGCGAGAGAAGGATGAGGAAAAAGTTGCCAGGTATATAAATGGCTTGAGGTATGAAATCCAGGATGATATCAACATGATTTCAATGAGGACAGTAGAATATTCTTATCATATTGATCTGAAGGAAGAGGAGAAGTTGGCCAGGAAGTAGAGTCAATGAAATAGAGGCAAAAGCCCAAGAAAACGCAAGGGAGTTGTCCATGATAAGACACAGAAATCAAAAGGTGAGACAGAGAAACCACATAGTCACTCAGAAAGAGGAGGAAGTTCCCGAGGAAGACAAGGTAGTGGAAGAATTTCTTCTAGAGGAAGAGGAAGAAATATAGGATGAGAAGTAAGGTGTTATGCTTATGGAAAGACAAGACACATGTCTTGGGAATGTTTTGAGAAAAAGAAAGGAGGAGGTGAAGCTCGTATTTCTGAAGCATAGAAATGGAATGTTGAAACAAAAGGTGTAGAGGATGGAAGATCCTTGATGTTGATGAAGGTTCTCTTAAAACCAAAACCAGAAATTGAAAATCCAGTGCAGAGGAATAGTCTGATCAGGACAGCTTGCAAGACGAAAGACAGAGTATGCAAGGTGATAATTGATAGTGGGAGCACTGACAATATAGTATCCACGGAGATGATGAAGAAATTAGAGTTGGAGACAACTACACACCCAAATCCATACAAAGTCTCATGGTTGCAAAAAGGACACCAAGTAGTGGTCACTAAATAATGCCTTGTTGAATTTAAAATAGGTGGATATAGAGATGAAATTTTGTGTGATGTGATTCCCATGGATGTATGTCATGTTTTTTTGGGAAGACCATGGTAGTTTGATAGAAATTTTATTCATGATGGGAGGAAGAATACATACACCTTGGAGAAGAATGGTAGGACACACATGTTGCTGCAAATAGGGGAGAAGAAAGTAAAATAAGAAGCTAGCACAAGCATACTTCTCATGATTGGGAAGGAACTCCTAAGAGATGTCAAGAAGGAACAAGAGATGTAGTTTGATGTGGTGAGGAAACCAGAGTTGTCCTTACAAGTACTTCAATGGATGATTTTCCTAAAGAAGTTCGGGAGTTGTTGGATAATTTTGCTGAGATAGTAGTGGATGAGTTTCCTAACTCATTGCCACCCATCAGAAGTATCAACCATCATATTAATTTGATACCAGGAGAAATTCTACCAAACAAAGAAGCATACAAATTGACACCTCAAGAGAATGAGGAGGTAAAGAATCAAGTCCAGGATTTGTTAGACAAGGGTTTGGTCAGAGAGAGCTTGATTCCTTGTGCAGTACCAACTATGTTGAGTCTAAAGAAGGATGGAGGATGAAGAATGTGTATAGAATCAAGATCCATAAACAAGATCACCATCAGTTATATATTTCCTTTGCCAAGAATGGTTGACTTAATGGATTGTTTAAGTGGACCAAATTTCTTTTCTAAGATAGATTTGAAAAGTGGATATCACCAGATAAGAATGAGAGAAGGTGATGAATGGAAAAAAACCTTTAAGACAAATGAAGGGTTGTATGAGTGTCTTGTTATGCCATTTGCCTTAACAAATGCCCAAAGTAATTTTATGAGATTGATGAATGAAATACTGAAAGATTTCATTGGTAAATTTGTGGTTGTAAATCTGGATGATATACTGGTCTTTAGCAAGGCTAAAGAGGAGCATTTGAGAAATATAACATTAGTGATGAGGAGACTACAACAAGATAAGCTTTTGATAAATCTTAAGAAGTCCTCTTTTATGAAGACATAACTCATTTACTTGGGTCTTGTAATCTCCTCAAATGAATTGAAGATGGATCCATAGAAGGTGAAAGCAATCAAAGAATGGCCATCACCAAGGAGTATGTTCGAAGTGAGAAGTTTCCATGGATTAGAAAGTTTCTATAGGAAGTTCATCAGAGATTTTAGTGGAATTTGTGCACCAATGATGGATACAGTGAAGAAGAGGCACAAGTCTTTTAAATGGACAAAGGAGGCCGAGAGGAGCTTCAATATATTGAAGGAGAAGATAAAAGAACAACTAATTCTAGTCTTACCAAATTTTGTAAGGACATTTTAAGTGAGATGTGATGCAAGTGGAGTTGCAATTGGAGTAGTCTTGAGCAAAGATAATAAACCAATTGCATACTTTAGTGAGAAGCTAAATGAGACTAAGAGAAAGTACTCCACATATGAAAAAGAGTTTTATGCCATAATTCAAGCCTTGAAGAAATGGAGGCACTACCTAGTTACAAAGGACTTTGTCTTGTATAGTGATAACCAAGATTTACAAATCATAACCAGATAGGAAAAATTGAATCAGAGACATGCAAAGTGGATTGAGTTTATGAAGAATTTTGCTTTTGTCATAAAACATATTTCTGGAAATGCTAACAAAGTTGTTGATGCATTGAACAAGAGATGTTTGATTTTGCAGGAGTTTCATGTGAAGAACTTAGGGTTCAAACAACTTAAGGAAATGTACAGTGAGGATCCATAATTCAAGGAAGCATACGAAACATGTGCAAATCCTGTGCTGAGAGACAAGAGATAGTGGGCAGAGTATATGATTCAAGAGGGATTGTTGTTCAAGGGAAATCAGTTGTGCATACCAAAATGCTCAATGAGGGATAACTTTTTCAAAGAAACGCATAGTGGAGGATTGGATGGACATTTCGGCCATGATAAAACATTTTCACAGTTGAGAAGTTCATGCTATTGGCCAGGTATGAGAACACAAGTGATAAATTTTGTGAACATATGTAGAATTTTCCAACATGCAAAGGGAAAAAGACAGAAAACTGGATTGTATCAACCATTTCCAATACTAGAAAGGCCTTGGGATGCAATAATCATGGATTTTGTGTTGGGACTACCAATACAACAAAGAGGATGTGATTCCATATTTGTGGTAGTGGATAGATTTTCAAAGATGGCACACTTTATCCCATGCCCAAAGACTAGTGATGCAACACATGTTGCAAATTTATTTTTCAAGGAATTTGTCCATCTTCATGGATTACCCAAAATTATTATCTCAAACAGAGATACCAAATTCGTTGTTCATTTATGGAGAACACTATGGAAGAAGTTGGGGACATATTTGTCCTTCGGCTCAACTTATCACCCTTATCCATATGGACAAATTGAGGTGGTGAACAGAATTTTGGGAAACTTATTGAGGAGTTTGGTTACTAAGCATCATAATCAATGGGATCAAATTTTGCCACAAGAATAATTTTCATACAATGACTCACCAAACATAAGAACTGGAAAGAGCCGATTCCAAATACTGTATGGAATGCAACCAAGAGGAGTAGCTGAGTTGAGATACTTGGGACTGAATGAGATCAGAAGCGCTGGAGAAAAATATTTTGCTGCAGGAATGCATAAGATCCATAGCCAGATCAGAGAGCAGTTGTAGAAATCTAGACAAGAGAACAAGTGCAAAGTTGATCAACATTGCAGAGAGCTTCAATTTGAAGTAAGATATTAGGTTCTAGCACATCTCAGGAAAGAAAAGTTCCCAAGGGGAACATATAACAAGTTGAAGATGAAGAAGATATGACCATGTAAAATCTTAAGGAAGTTTGATGCAAATTCCTATGAGATTGAGTTCCCAGATGATGTGGACATATCACACATATTCAACATATCAGACCTGCATCCTTACAACGAAGATGACATAGAGAGACCATAAGATCAAGAGAAGATTAAGTGGGATAAGCAGATGCTTGTGGCAGAAAAACCACAAATGGAGATGATCATTGATCAAAGGATTCACAAGAAGACCAGGAGGAAGACCTATTTTGAATATTTGTTCAAGTGGAAGGGACACCCGATATAAGATGTCGATTGGGAAAATGAAGCTAATATCCAGAAGCATGGAAAGTCAGTGCAGGAGCTCATGAACAGGAGTCCATGAATTTTTGTCCAAAGGAGTATGATGCAGGAGCATCATCAACAAGCACACGTAGAGAGACAACTCAATGCCTAAACGCACCTTTAAATCAATTCAAAATCTTAACCGCTGCTGTTTCCTGCAAATATTTTTGAAATGATCGAAAACTGAAGATCAAACGCTTGGGAGCGAATGATAATGAGTGATCTGGGAGTTTCAATCCTAGCATTTAATGTACTGGAACTCCGATAGAAGTTAGGTTTTTTTTCAAGAAGTTGAGTAGTTGGAGGGAACCCTAAGAACCCTCTGAGATAAATAGATGTTTTGTATGCCCGAAAGGGGCTGCTACAAGTTAGTAGGAGATTGTTGTGATTTAGTTGTTGCTAAGTTTTTAGTTTTTGTTTTATCATAGTTGTAGCCATTTACATTTGAATGAATATAACAAAGGAAAATTGATCCAATGCATGGTGTTGCTACTGTTTACAATTCCATGTTATTGTTGTTTTCATGAATGAATGAGTTATATTGTTGAGCACATGAAATTGTGAAATTTTTAGATAATTTTCGTTTATTCTCTTTGTTTAGTTCATAGAAGGTGTGCATACAATCCACAAGGAGTGCTTTGACAAAGTCTATATCTACTCTGAAGCTCAGAAGATATAGAGTGAAACTTCCCTTTCCAAGGAGTGAAAAGTGACAGCTGCAAGGTGTGCATAGCCACCCGCAAGAAGTTAAGTCTTGCGTGAGAATTTGTTGCAAGGAGTGCACAGAACCAAAATTTGACTAAGAGTTGAAGTAGCTCTTTAAGGATTCAAGAGAGCAAAAGGAGAGAAATCTCAAGAAAGATAGCAGGGGAAATACTCAAAGGGAGTGGAGTATTGAAGGTTTCCCAAGTTACCGACTAAGATCCATCCAGGAGGGAGAGAGATCATTTCAGATCGTTGGATCTGAGAAAAGTGCATGATATTTAGCCACTGTGTACATGTCGAGGGAGAAAATTTGTGAATATCCGAAGTAGATCCTGACCGTTGGTCACCAGGGGGATACATGTCAACATATTGGAGGTTTCGGGAGAAATCGCTTCGAAGATTTCAGTTGAGATTTGAAACTCCCAAAACTCGAAGTCTTAAGTGAATCTAGACCGTCAGATCTAGAGGGACATGTGGCGACAGATTGTGAGCTTCAGGAGGGAGCGCAATTTGAGAGTTGAAACTCCTGAAGTGCAAAGATCCGAAGTGAATCCTAGCCGTCTAATTCCAAAGGACACGCTGTTAGAATCCGTGGACTCTGGATAAATACCCGAAGTGAAACATAGCCATTTGATTCAGGAGAACATGCAGAATAAATTTGTGGACTCTGGGTAAAGACCCATTGTAAATCATAACTATTAGATTAAGGAGGACACATGGAAAAAATTCGTGGGCTCTGAGTGAATACCCGAAGTGAATAGTAACCGTCGATCTGTAGGAGACACATGTCAATAGATTGTGAAGCTTCGGATAAATGCACCTTGGGGGAAAGAGAAAGTTGAGAGTTGAGATCTCCAAAGTCTGAAGTTTCTAAGTGGGCTAGAGCCATCAATTGGAGGAGGATACATGGCAGGAGATCAACCATCGCAGAAAAATTAAGGTTTGGGAGTTGAAACCTATGAAACTCGAATTGATGAAGAAAATCAAAACTGTTGATTTGAAAGGGGAACACGTCAATAGATTGTGGAGATATAGGAAGGTGTGATCTGGAGAGAAGGAAGGAAAGGAGGCATGTCTAAATCATTGATTGAGAGTCTCCCTCCTACATCACGAGATCAATAGTCACACAAGATAGCGGGGACAGAAGGTGCGCGGACTTTAAAATTTATAGAGTGGGCCATAATCGAAACCACGGTATTGCAAAGGGGATGCGTGGTGATTGATAGTGAATTGCAAATATAAAAGTGGGTTGATCCCAAACCACTCTCGACCATGCCCACATTTGTGTGTTTACGTGAAGACATAGACCGAGGTCACAGACGGGAGAGCGATAAGGAGAGAGGAGCTAGTGCCCAAAACTTGAGAATTCAACAATGCGAACGAAGAGGTTGCGGGTACCATAGAACTTGCACCAGAGGAATGAAAGGGCCTGTGTTAAATCATAAAGTGAAACCAACAAGGTTTCAGGGAGACTGAAACTATATGAATTCATTGTCTTATATCGCTAATTCAAAATGAAAATATATCGCTATCTTATATGAATATACTTGTTGTCTTTAAATGTAAAGTTGTATTTTAAATGTAAAACTGAAACAATATAAGTATTTTCCTAAGGATGAGTTCTCTATCCTTTAAACGGAAACAATTATGGAACATGTCTTTTAAAACATAATTCACTATCTAGTAAAGAAATCATAAAACAATATTGTAAATAAATTCGCTATGTGAAATGATATATTTCTATCCATTAATAGTATCGTTGTCTAATACTAATGTTATATAATAATGATTTTGTTGTCTAAAATATATTGCTATCCCTTAATGAGTTCATTTTCTAACAAATGAAAGCTAATAAAGATATTGATGTCAAATAAAATATTGTTATCCATTAAAAGTATTATAACGTTGTCTTGTTAAATAAATATAAGATTGTTGTAAAATAAATATATGCTAAGGTTGTCTATCAGATGTATGATGTGGTTGTCTACCAAGGTATGATATTGTAGATTATTAATCATGATATCATTGTCCAGAATCTATATACACACATTATTGCAATTACATTTCAATTATACATTAAAACGCAGAGGTCATGTTGGCCCTTGACCAAGTTTTGAGGAAATATTGGTCAAGTTTGACCACTTTTGGGACTTCGATAGGCTGGTCGAAGAGGGAGCACCCGGGCAGAGCAGAGATTGTGAGATATCACTCATTTTGCAAGCTTGTGGACCCAGAAGAGGGTTCATGTAATGGGTTATGGGATGTCGTCCCATGGGTTTATCCATGTTTGGGCCTTTTTGTAAATGTATAAATTAGAAGTAGCTAAGCTATGTAAGTAGTAGTGTTAGATATGTGCATAGTATGTTTGGTTTAGTGCAAGAGATTGGAAGTTGCTTTGTGAAATTTGGATGTGTAAAGTAAGGCTTGGTGTTATTAAGGAGTTGGCTTTGTGCCTTGACCTAGTTTTGGGAAGGTGGATCTAGTGTGTTGTGCACAGATCACCTGTCCACTACAAAGTTGGGCTCTGTGGCTTTGTGCACAGGAGAAAATGAATGTAAGAAGATCAAAGACTAATAAAGAAGAATATGAAGTTGGTGGATGTAGCCCCACACTGGGGTGAACCACGTATATCATGTGTCTTGATGTGCTTTGTGCAATGTTTCTTATGTGATTTATGCTTAGTGTTGTTATAATGAATGCATCTAATGTTGTAGCTTAGTGATTAATAATGTTAAAGATGAATGAATGTTATATCTGAATCAATTCCATGTGCTAAGAGATTTTAAGGGCTTGATCTTGATTATTATTGCGTTGTTCTGTATTTAGGGTTTGATCTGCGATGTGAATAAGACCCATGAACTAATGAATATTCTTTTCTAAGTGATATGTTAAGTATTATAATCACATATTTGTGTCCCATCTTGGTTGTAGACACCTAAGTCCCGCAACCCCCCCTGCCTCTACCTCGGGTGAGACTTCATCTTCTTCATAGGTGTTGTCGAAAGGGCTGGCAGTTAGGGTTTTGTTGGTGTATTGTTGAAGTGTTGAACCCTGGGTGTGCCCCTATGCCAACAAATGGTTCCATTGCCGAGGCCTAAAACTGTGATTGCTGGGAATTGAAGAAAAGAGAAAGATTTGTGTGTAGATCTATTACTGTAGTGCACAATATTCTACTTGACTTGTGAAGCTCTGTACTAATAAAGAAACCGGATCTAAAAGAAAGAGGTAAGATCTTAAAGATTGGTGCTCTAGTAAAGGTAAGATAAGTGGAAATTTTTTCTTCAAAAGTATGAATCTAGGTCTATTTGAGAGATTTTGTCCTTGTCTGAAAACTAGGGAACAATTAGAAGAAAGAGTTGATCTGAATAAATTTGATAGAAATAGAGAAAAATATGTTATTCCTATGCATAGAAAGAAATTTTGGACTGATAAGTCGATGCAAGAACCTAGAAAGATTTTTTGCAGATTGCAGGTCCAACATTGTGATCCCAGTGTGCAGTACAGGAGAGGTTGGGGATTGTTTAAAAGAAAGAGAGGATTGACACTGTGTTATAACTGCAGAATACCGGGACATCTTGCTAAAGAATGCCCTGGTATAGGTCCTATTTGAATTTGTTGTAAAGCTATTGATCATGAGGTTGAGGATTGCCCAAGGATGATTGTTAAAGTTGAAAATATGAATATGAGGCAATAAAACTATAAATAAAGTCAAAGGACTCAGGATATGTTATAAAATCATAAAGAGAAAGAGTCAGAGACTATGTTAGTACAGTTAAAAGAAGTAATGGATGATCATAGAGACATTAGTTTATCAGAGATCCTGAAAGAAAAATAGCGCATAGTTACAAGAATAGAAGACTTCGACATAGATTGTGTATTGGATGAAGAAACACATGTGAATATTATGCCAGAAAGAACTTGGGAAATTTTTGGAAAGACTGCTATGATACCTTCATTGGGAAGGATAGGCTTGTTTAAAGGAAAGATGATAACCCTATGTGGAAGAGTTACTAATATACCTATGATTGCTCATGGAATTGCGACTGAAGAAGAATTTGAATTTATTAGGTTTGTTGAGAACAATGCCCCTTTCCCACTTTTATTAGGAGAGAATTGGATTGAGAAGGATCAAATCAGAAGGAAAGCAGAATAGAAAAAGAAATAAATAAGGGATCTCATAGCTAGAAGAATAGATCAACTTTTAGAAGAACGAGAAGTTGAGTCGAAGTAGCAGAATGAAAGAGAAGTAGCTATCGAAGTCGAAAGAGTGCAAGAAGGTTTAAAGAACCTATCCATGCAAGAAGAAAGTATGTCCACCCAGGACCTATTAAGAAAAGAGGTATTACCTCTGACCACTTTGAAAGAACATCAATAGCGCAAAGTCATTATGCTAAGATAAGATAAGAATAAGAATGGAAAGAGGAATCCAGAGGCTCAGATCACATGAAAGAAAGCAAGAAATATCAGTAAGAAGAAAGCCAAGTTAGAAAAACTATAGAGAGCTCCATAGAAAACTTCGCAGGAGACATACCTATAGAACTCAAACCTCATCGTAATAGCAGAACCACACATAATGGGACTTCTCCATGGAGAAGCTATATGACCGTTGGAGGCGCCCCGACCATTAGAATAACATTCCAGAATGGCTAGAAACACAATTATTGAAGGAAAGACTGTTTGTTGTACTGTTGGGACCGCGCCATAATGGACAGATTTGTATTGATTGAGGAATTCCTACCCGTTGGAGGAATCCATTATGACACTCGCTTATTTAACCCATTGGACGTTGCACCGGGACCACTTTTTTTCCACCCATGATTATCCGAGCTAACATAGAATCCATTGTATCATGCTGTGCTTTCTAGATATCGCCACTTGTTTGATTACCTCACTTGTCTATTCTCCTACCTGATATATTTGATTACAAGTGTGAATTTCGGGTGAACATAGCATGTTATAGAAGTTTGTGGAGGAGATTCTTGTAGACCTCATGGCTGAGAGAGGTTGATTGGCAGATTACAATCATCCCCATCGACTGGATGACATTCTGGCCACACTGTTGAGAAGGGAAGAAAACACCACGACGATCTAGCTAACCTGAAGCAGATCCTATCGGTGTTGCAAGAGTACACACCGTCTTTGGCTAGCGCGGTGAACCACGACAGTATCCCGCATAACTTTGAGTACACATTGATCACCGCGTACATCCCGAAGGGGATACATGTAGTTGTGTAGAAATTTTAATAAAAATTATGTATTGCCTGGATTCTCCTAATCTAACAATTATATGCCAATGTTAAATACAAAATCACTTCTACTAATATTCTTGTGGAATTTAAAACACGATCGCCAATTGAAATATCAAGAAGAAAGATCAATCACACATAACACAAATGTTTTACCGGGAAAGCATAAAGATAAAAACCCCAATATCATATATTATGTATGTATCATGGATCATGAAACAATATAATAAAAAAATTTAATCCAAGATCTCTCAGTACAATATACAATCGTCTCACATTGTCATACAAAAATTAGCAAATGCATGTGCCAATTTAATGCCTCCAGACAACCTGCCTCCTCTGTGCAATCCCTACTAATGGAAATCCCTTCAATGAATGAATCCCTCTTGCCTAGACTATGCATTCCTCATGAGCACATCCAATGTGTGTGTGGTTTCATGAGTGCACTAACTAATGTCACAATTGATAGTCAAACTATCCCTTTCACCTGTTATCTCAACTGGGTCTCCACTAGATCTGACATGCATGTAGTTAACAGTGGTAAATCTTTAGTTTCATGTGAGATCACTGATTGTGAATTAATTAATAATTAATTCATTGATCTCTCACTAGTGTAAGTTCAGTTACAACTAGTACAACTGATCTTAACTCACTTAACTGAGTTAAACTA
>JZKD02S1672895.1:541052-581704 GCA_000966675.3 Picea glauca
CCAACTTCGTTACAACTTCGTATCACTCAGTTACAACTAATTCCACTTGCATGTCCCACCAGTCAACCTTTGAACTCGAATTTCCTATAGCTAACTGCTTTTCCACTTCAGTTAACTATTTCCAAGTGCTCATTGAGAATAAACTAATATTTATTGTCCAACTATTATTAAGGGATAATAATAGTTGACATACATCTATAAATATAATTCTCTCACCATCTATAAATAGACATCATCTAAAATAGAATTTTCTCATCATCTAAAAATAGGCTTCCACCTAAAAATAGCCTGAGGCTCCATCCTAGTGTAGGTGCATAATTTTCACTAGGATCTTATTGTTGAATCTCAACACTCCCTCTCAACAAGAAAGGCATTATCCTTCACCCCAATCATGTCTCTATGCTATTCGAATTTGCTCCTAGTGAGTGCCTTCATTAGAATGTCTGCATCCTGATCTTCCATAGGAATGTACTAAAGAAACATGATCTTCCACTCCACACAATCTCTGATATGATGATACTAGATATCTATATGCTTAGATCTATCATGAAACATAGGATTAATCAAGAGTTTAATGCAACTCTGATTATCACAATGAATCACTGTCAGATCTAAATGAGAACCAAACAAACCAACCAAGATATTTCTCATCTAGATAGACTCACATGCATCTTGACTCACTGCCATGTATTCTGCTTCCACTAAACTGACTGCCACGGATCTCTACTTCCTACTATACCAAGAAACACTTGTAGATCCGATACTAAAGACCCCCCCTGATGTGCTCTTTCTATCCGTTGGGCTGCCCACACAATCTGCATCTGTGAAGCCATGCAACTTCACCTCATCCATCTATCTGTACCATAAGCCATACTAAGATGTGCCCCTCAGGTATATCAGGACATGCTTACCTGCCTTCCAAAAGATCTTGGTAGGCTTAACCATCGCTTGACTTAGCTGGTTAACCGCATAGAAAATGTTTGGTCTCATGTTCACTAGATACATTAGCGAACCCACTAACCGTCGATAGACAGTAGCATCCATTACCTCTCCAAAACTAGCATCCTCTTTCCTCTAGTTTCTTGGAAGAGGAGCATCCATGGGTTTGCAACCCTCCATGTGAAACTTACCCAGTATCTCCCTTGCATACTTGCCTTGAGACACAAAAATTTCACCATCTTGTTGCCATATTTCCAATCCAAGGAAATAATGAAGGAGGCCCATATCCTTTATCTTGAACTCCTTTGCAAGGTCCTCCTTGCATGAGTGCATCAACGTCTCATCACCAGTCAGTATTAAATCATCAACATAAATAACAATGATTAAAATCTTACCCTCCACCATTGCATCAACCCAAGTGGGATCCTGCACTACTTCCTAAAAGGAAGATGGTTCAGTCACAATACATTTTCTCATGAGAGCCATGTATCCAGTAAATTGATTAGGAGATTGTCTCTGTCTATGCTGTGAAGTAGGGGCTCCTACATTATGTGCAACATCTAGTCTCAATCTATCATCTTCTGTTGTGTTCTTTCTACCATTTCTGATGGATGGCTCTGCATGAGTGGCTTCCTCCACTCCATGAACCTACTCATGTGGCTGATCCACATCTTGAGACTCATCTTTGGGAACCAACAATTCCTCCTCTGCATGTAAGTATATCTCCCTCTCAAGCAACAACCACATGGATTTCCCCTCATCGAATTGTATATCTCGTTGCATAACAACCATCTTAATGTTAGGAAAATACACACGATAATTATGGGGTGTTTCTGTGTACCCCATAAATATCCCAACTTGAGCAGTCGCTTCTAGCTTCTTACTGGTGTTCTTGGTCACATGCACATAAATAGATGAGCCACAAATCTTAAAATGAGAATCATCAGGTTTCTTACCAGTGAAATCTTCTTCAAGTGTACTCATGCCAAGTACTGTATGAGGACAACGGTTTTGCACATAAACCGCAGTGTTGCATGCTTCCACTCAAAAATGCATTGGTAGGCCCTAGTCATGCAACATCGCTCATGCTGCACCCATGAGCATTCTATTCTTCCTCTCCGTGACCCCATTTTTCTATGGGTTATGAGGCGCTATGAGTTCTAATGCATGAGCATCACCGACTCATCAAGCGAGCCAGTGCGGAAGCGGAAGACAGCTGGATGAGCCAACACAAATTTTGAAAAGAATGCTTTGGGACTGTTGCGCAAATCTTAAATGACTCATTTAAGATGGGGTGCACTTGTATATTGTAATAGACCTTGAGCGGATAGCTCTCGTCCTTAGGTAGATAGTCGGCATTTAATATAGTTAATGCTGGTAGATAGGAGTTTAATTTCAGATTTGATAGCTTTAGAGTCCAAGAGGGAAAACAGATATAGACACCCTCATTGTATCATTGTAACATAAGCCTGAGCATTATTCAGAAGTAGAAGAGCATGCAGAGAACTGTATGAAGAACACCCATGTATAGACATTTGAATTAATAGAAGAAAGTTTTGATTCAAATCCATGGTTTTGTGTTGTTTCTCTATGTATTGATGTTATGCTCAATAGATGTCTGCTTCCAGTTATACATTTTCTTTTATATGCTGTGTATGTAATTTCATGGTTGAATCGAAGTCTGAGAAGAAGAGTGAATGAGTTTCAATTGTTTCTCTAACTGAGCCAGAGGATTCCTGCAAGGAGTGCAGTTGAATTGTCCGCAAGGAGTTCGTTGACAAAAGGGTTCAGGTAGAGATAAATTTGATTCTCGTTCACCCAAAAGGGAAATTGGGTTACAGGAGCCGTGCAAGGAGTGCACAGGCCAGTCTAAGCCTCAGAGTTGCGATTCTGAGTGAATCATCGAAAGACTGCTGCTGTAGGTGTGCGCAGAGTCATGGGAAGCTGAACATTGGAAGTGTTTTGTAGAGTTGCCGCAAGGAGTGCGAGCAAAGGGTTCTCATTCTAAGAGGCTGAGAAGCTGGAAAAAGCTCAAGAGGAGTGGAGCCTTCAAAATCTGTTGAAGGACTGCACAGAAGGTTTCACATCAAGAAATCCTCACGGAGAGAGGAGAGACAGTCAAGATCTTGTGGAGGGAACTCGTGGAAATCCCACCAGCCGTCAGATACGACAGATTAGCGAGGAGGTCACGGCCATATCAGAGTCTCAGCCTGAAAGGATGATGAGTCGTTGGATCAGCCGTTGATTTCCCATCAACCATCAGATTTAGTAGGAGTTGCAACGAGGTTAATCCCTAGTGAGTAGTGGAGGAGTCCCGGAGAAGTCATCAGGATATTGGAGTCATCGGGTTTTCAAAAGGTAAGAATCAAAGACCTTGAAAGTCCTAAAATTCCAGGGAAATCCTAGTCGTTGATCTCGGCAGGACACGCATCAAGGATCTAGAGAGGAGTCGAGATTCGACATTTCGTGAATTCCGGAAGTGAAGAAATCACAACATTAGGAATCTCAATCGCGCGATGCCCGATAGAGGGACGAGGGGATAGTGACATGGAGGAATCCATTCTCACATGCATCGGGGATCGGTATATCGATGTTTTCGATGACGTAAAAATCATTGCAGGAGAAGTCGCGAAACTCCGAAACGCGATGACCAACCAGTCACATCATTTGAGTGGAGGATAGGTGTCGCCCCACATCGAGGATCGGGAAAAGGAAAGTCCTGAATTCGTTGACATCAGGATTCACGATCCCACGAATTTCAAAATCCTGATAGACGGGACAGAAGGTGGAAAGGTCAATTCGCACGTGTGCGTCGGGGCTTCGTCACGTCGGGTATCGGGAGTCAGCGAATCATAGTGTTCGATATCGCGAGTAGCGATATCCTGATAAGGAAAATCCCGACCAGGAAAGATAAAGTTAGCGTTGACTGGCCATCGGGTCTCAGGGATTCGAGAGCCCAGTGATCGACAGTGAACTTGTGAAGCCACGAGTTCTGATCCTATGATAAGTAAGGAAAGGGGGATCGCATAGAAGAGAATCTGTGGGGTGCAGATTTCTTGATAGTGAAATAGAAGAACCTTGGAGTTCTTCAGGGCCGAGAAGAAGAAGATCCTGTGAGTGCACGTGGACCTTCCGACCTGCGGGTGGTGGAGGGGCCGCATTGCCGTCAGGTTTGGTATTAGAGCAGGAATATCTCTTTGCTTTCTGTAGTAGAGAAGAAGGAAATTCGCCATGCCGCCGAGGAGAGAAAGACAGTCACCTGATCCAGAGGACAGGGAGGTGCGAAGAAGAGGCAAGCAAGTAGCAAATCCAGAAATGGAGAGACAGATGAGAGATCTCCGAGCAAGACTAGAAGATATGGAGACTGTGCAAAGACGCACAGCTAGTGCAGGGGATCTTAGTGATTCCGAGAGTGAGATAGAGGCTAAACACGAGGAGGAAGTTGCAGTCGAAGATGCATCCAATGATAATTTAATTAAAGCTATTGCCAGAATGGGTGCGAAAGACAAGATGGACATTCCAATTTACGAAGGAAATCTGGACACAGAGGAGCTTCTAGATTGGATTAGAACTCTTGACACCTTCTTCGACTATGAAGACATTGAAGAGGACAAGAAGGTCAAGCATGTTGTCATGCACTTGAAAGGACATGCAGCCTTATGGTGGAATGAGTTACAAGCAGATAGGCGTTGCAAAGGTAAGCATAAGATCAAGAGTTGGGATCGAATGATTGCAAAGATGAAGGTAAAATTCATCCCAAGAGACTACCAAATTACTCTTTTCAGGAGGATGCAGAACCTGAGACAGAAGTTGATGACAGTGAAAGAATACACTGAGGAATTCTATCAACTGAACATCAGAGAAGGTCATTAGGAGAGAAATGATGAGAAGGTTGCTAGATATCTGAATGGTCTTAAATACGACATTCAGGATGAAGTGAGCATGGTTACCATCAGGACGGTGGAGGATTCTTATCAGATGGCTCTGAAAGCTAAGGAAAAGTTGAGCTGAAAGAAAGGTCAGAGGGGCCGAGGCAGAAGTCAGCCCAGAGGCAATTCAGTTTCCCAGGAAAGAACTCAAAAGCCCAAGGAGGAGTGGAAGAAACCTCAGGGTAATATTGAGAGAGGTGGGACCTCACAGAGAGGGCCATATGTTGAACATAGAGGGAAGCATACAGAGCAGAGTGGAGGATATGCTGATAACAATACGTTTCCTCGTACCAGAGGTAGAGGAAGAGGAAGAGGTGGAGTAATCACTTGCTTCACATGTGGAAAGAATGGGCACAAGTCTTATGAGTGTCCAGAGAAAAAGAAAGATGGAGGAGAAGCTCACATCACCGAAGCACAGAGGCGGGATGTTGAGGCAGAAGACGCTGAAGGGGGAAGATCGCTGATGATGCGAAAAGTCCTTTTGACACCCGAGAAAGAGGTGGAGAGTTCATCTCAAAGGACCAAACTATTCAGAACAACTTGCAATACCAAGGATAGGGTGTGCAAGGTCATCGTAGATAGCGGTAGCACGGATAATCTTGTATCTACAGAGATGGTAGAGAAGTTGGAGCTGGAGACGACTGATCATCCCAGTCCATACAGAGTTTTGTGGCTACAGAAGGGACACCAGGTAACTGTTACAAAACAATGCTTGGTTGAATTCAAGATAGGTGGATATAATGATAAGATCTTATGTGATTTTCATTAATGATCGTAAAAACCATAGTATAGTCATTAGATTGTCGATGTTTCGGATCCAGATCAGGATCCATCTTCAGGACCAAGAGCCTGGGTTTAAGAGAACGAGAAGAGATGGTATAAATACTGGAAGTGAGAAAGTTTCTTAATGTCGGCTAGGTAGAATTGTTTGGTAAATTAAATTATTATAAGAAATTGCCAGCGTTTATTAATTTTTTGTTTATTTTAAGGTTATGATAGTTTATTAATAAATTTTAGGGTTTCTTATTTATAATTGATTATTTAATGTTTTAGGGTTTGGTTTATATGTAAATTAAATTTTAATTTTAGGTTAATCTAATCAGAGGTTAAGGTGTGCTTGTTTTGGATTTAATATTAGGGTTTGTTATAAGGTAAAAATGGGTTCTAATTAATGAAAATCCCACCCACAACAATCTCACTCATCATCTTATGTGATGTTATTCCCATGGATGTATGTCATTTATTGCTGGGTAGACCATGGAAATATGACGAAATGTGATTCATGATGGGAGAATGAACACATATACCCTGGAGAATAATGGGAGAACCCATATGTTGCTTCCGATAAAAGATAAGGAGGTGAAGCCAGAGGTAATCAACACAGTACTTCTCATGAGTGGGAAGGAGCTTCTTACAGAGGTTAAGAAGAAGGAAGATTCACAATTCTTTGTCGTCAGGAAGCCGAGGATTGTTCTGACAAGCACAAGAGTGGATGATTTGTCATATGAGATTCAGGAACTGCTGGAAGAGTTCGCTGACATTATATTGGACGAATTACCTCATTCGTTGCCACCGATGAGGAGTGTGATTCATCATATAGATCTCATACCAGGAGCCAGTTTGTGGAATAAATCCACGTACAGATTGACGCTGCAAGAAAATGAAGAAGTCAAGAAGCAGGTCCAGGAGCTATTGGACAAAGGATTGGTTAGGGAAATCTTGAGTCCATGTGTTGTTCCGACAGTGTTCAGTCTGAAGAAAGATGGAGGCTGGAGGATGTGTACCGACTCGAGGGCGATCAACAAGATAACCATCAGGTATAGGTTTCCATTGCCAAGAATGGATGATCTGATGGATTGCCTGAGCAGGGAAAAGTATTTTTCTAAGATAGATTTGAAAAGTGGATACCACTAGATTCGCATGAGGGAAGGCGATGAATGGAAGACAACCTTCAAAAATAATGAGGGATTGTATGAATGGCTAGTCATGCCATTTGGCTTGACGAATGCGTCGAGTACCTTTATGAGGTTGATAAATGAAGTCCTGAGGGAATCCATCGGAAAGTTCGTTATTGTGTATTTGGATGATATACTGATTTACAGTAAATCAGTGGCAGAACACTTGAAGCATTTGGCTATAGTGATGAGGAGGCTACAACAGGAGAAGTTGTTGATTAATATGAAGAAATCCTCATTCATGAGGACAAAACTCATTTACTTAGGTTTTGTTATTTCAACGAATGAATTGAATATGGATACGGATAAAGTGGAAGTGATCAAGAATTGGCCATCACCGAGAAATATTTTCGAGGTGAGGAGTTTTCATGGTTTAGCTAGTTTCTACCAGAAATTTATCAGAAATTTCAGTGGGATTATCGCAGCGATGATGGATACAGTGAAGAAGCAACATAAATCTTTTCACTGGACAACAGAGGCTGAGAAGAGCTTCAATCTCTTGAAGTGGAAGATCATGGAACAACTAGTGTTGGTGTTGCCGGATTTCCAGAAGACATTTCAGGTGAAATGTGATGCAAGCGGGTTTGCCATAGGAGCGGTCTTAAGTCAGGAAGACAGACCGGTTGCATATTTCAGTGAGAAGCTGGATGAGGAAAAACTGAAATACTCCACGTATGATAAATAACTTTATGCTATCATACAGGCACTAAAGAAATGGAGGCATTACTTGATCCCGAAAGAATTTTTATTGTACAGTGATAACCATGCATTGCAATTTGTGACTCAACAGGAGAAGTTGAATCAGAAACATGCAAAATGGGTGGAGTATATGTAGAATTTCACATTTGTGATTAAGCATATTTCAGGTACTGCTAACAAAGTGGATGATTCTTTGAGAAGGAAGTGTTTGTTGCTGCAGGAATTCCGAGTCAAAACATTGGGCTTTGATAATCTCAGGGACATGTACGCAGGTGATGCAGATTTTGGAGAGGTGTATGAAGCAGCTGAGAATCCAGTTCTTAGAGATCGGAGTCCTTGGATAGATTATATGATCCAGGAAGGGTTGCTGTTCAGAGGAAATCAACTGTGTATTCCGAAATGCTCCATGAGGGAGAACTTGTTGAAGGAGAAACACAGCGGAGGCTTAGCAGGACATTTTGGCCATGAAAAAACATCTGCGAAGCTGAATGAGTCATACTTTTGGCTAGGAATGCAAGTAGATGTCAAAATATTTGTTGACATATGTAGAGTTTGCCAGCATTCGAAGGGGAGAAAGAAGAATGCAGGTTTTTATCAGCCATTGCCCATACCAGAGAGGGCGTGGGAGGCGATAAGCATGGATTTTGTATTGGGGTTGCCGAGGACACAAAGAGGTGTTGATTCAATCTTTGTGGTAGTGGATAGGTTTTCCAAGATTGCACATTTTATCCCATGCCAGAAAACCAACAATGCGACTCACATCGCAAATCTGTTCTTTAAAGAGATCATTCGACTTCATGGATTGCCGAAAAGTATAGTTTTGGACAGGGACACCAAATTCATATGGAATTTTTGGAGGACCTTATGGAAGAAGCTGGTGACTAACTTGATGTTTAGTTCTACTTATCATCCTCAGATGGATGGAAAAATGGAAGTGGTCAACCGAAGTCTGGGAGACTTGCTGAGAAGCTTGGTGACAGAGCACCATAGCAGCTGGGATAGCATATTGCCACAAGCATAGTTTGCATACAACGACTCAGTGAATCAGAGCACAGGGAAGAGTCCATTTCAAGTTGTCTATGGGATGCAACTGAGAGGATTTTCTGAACTGAGGGATTCAGGACAGACTGCTACTAGCAGCGCTAGTGTAGAAGAATTCGCTGAGGCGATGAAGGAACTTCACAGTAGGGTGAAGGAGAGGTTGCTGGAATCGAGTCAGGAATATAAATGCAGAGCAGATCAGCATCAGAGACAAATTCAGTTTGAAGTTGGTGATCTAGTTCTGGCACATTTGAGGAAAGAAAGGTTCCCAAAAGGAACATACAACAAGTTAAAGATGAAGAAAATCGGGCCATGCAGGGTCTTGAGAAAATTCGGAGAAAATGCTTATGAGATCGAGTTGTCGGATGGCATTGGAATATCTCCGATATTCAACATCTCATATTTATACCCATACAGGGCTGGAGAAGTAGAGACTGGAGATAGGAAACCAGTGATCTAGTGGATGAAACAGATGCCAGTTGCAGAGAAACCACAAATGGAATGCATAATGGACAAGAGAGTGGGTAGGAAGACCAGGCGAAAGAAGAATTTTGAGTATTTGGTCAAGTGGAAGAACCACCCAGTGGAAGATACCAGCTAGGAGACTGATGTAGAAATACAATAGCATGGACAGACCATGCAGGAGCTCATGGAAAGGAGCCCATGAAAGTTTTCAAGATGAGGAGTATGATGCAGGAGCATCACCGACTCATCAAGCAAGCCAACGCGGAAGCGGAAGACAGCTGGATGAGCCAGCACAAATTTTGAAAAGAATGCTTTGGGACTGTTGCAAAAATCTTAAATGACTCATTTAAGATGGGGCACACTTGTATATTGTAATAGACCTTGAGCGGATAGCTCTCGTCCTTAGGTAGATAGTCGGCATTTAATATAGTTAATGTTGGTAGATAGGAGTTTAATTTTAGATTTGATAGCTTTAGAGTCCAAGAGGGAAAACAAATATAGACACCCTCATTGTATCATTGTAATATAAGACTGATCATTATTCAGAAGCAGAAGAGCATGTAGAGAACTGTATGAAGAACACCCATGTATAGACATTTGAATTAATAGAAGAAAGTTTTGATTCAAATCCATGGTTTTGTGTTGTTTCTCTGTGTATTGATGTTATGCTCAATAGATGTCTGCTTCCAGTTATACATTTGTTTTTATATGTTGTGTATGTGATTTCATGGTCAAATCGAAGTCTCAGAAGAAGAGTGAATGAGTTTCAATTGTTTGTCTAACTGAGCCAGAGGATTCCTGGAAGGAGTGCAGTCGAATTGTCCGCAAGGAGTGCATTGACAGAAGGGTTCAGGTAGAGATAACTTTGATTCTCATTCACCCAGGAGTGAAATTGGGTTACAGGAGTCGTGCAAGGAGTGTGCAGGCCAGTCTAAGCCTCATAGTTGCGATTCTGAGCATCGAAATACTGCTGCTGCAGGTGTGCGCAGAGTCAGGGGAAGTTGAACATTGGAAGTGTTTTGCAGAGTTGCCACAAGAAGTGCGAGCAAAGGGTTCTCATTCTAAGAGGCTGAGAAGCTGGAAAAATCTCAAGAGGAGTGGAGCCTTCAAAATCTATTGAAGGACTGCACAGAAGGTTTCACATCAAGAAATCCTCACGGAGAGAGGAGCGATGGTCAAGATCTTGTGGAGGGAACTCGTGGAAATCTTGCCAACCGTCAGATCCGACAGATTAGCGAGGAGGTTACGGCCATATCAGAGTCCGAGCTTGAAAGGATGATGAGTCATTGGATCAGCCGTTGATTTCCCATCAACCATCAGATTTAGTAGGATTTGCAACGAGGTTAAGCCCTAGTGAGTAGTGGAGGAGTCCCGAAGAAGTCATCGGAATATTGGAGTCATCGGGTTTTCAAAAGGTAAGAATCAGAGACCTTGAAAGTCCCAAAATTCTGGGGAAATCCTAGCCGTTGATCTCGGCAAGACACGTGTCAAGGATCTGGAGAGGAGTCAGGATTCGTTATTTCGTGAATTCCGGAAGTGAAGAAATCACAACATCAGGAATTTCGATCACGCAATGACCAATAGAGCGATGAGGGGATAGTGACGTGGAGGAGTACGTTCTCACGTGCATCGGGGATCGGTATATCGAGGTTTTCGATGACGTAAAAATCATTGCAGGAGAAGTCGCGAAACTTTGAAACGCGATGACCAACCAGTCATAGCATTTGAGTGGAGGACAGGTGTCACCCCACATCGGGGATCGGGAAAAGGCAAGTCCCGAATCTGTTGACATCAGGATTCGTGATCCCGCAAATTCTGAAATCCCGATAGACGGGACGGAAGGTGGAAAGGTCAATTCGCATGTGTTTCGTCACGTCGGGTATCGGGAGTCGCCGAATCATAGTGTTCGATATCGCGAGTAGCGATATCCCGATAAGGAAAATCCCGACCAGGAAAGATAAAGTTAGCGTTGACTGGCCATCAGGTCTCGGGGATTCGAGAGCCCAGTGATCAACAGTGAAATTACGAAGCCATGAGTTTCGATCCTCTGATAAGTAAGGAAAGGGGGATCATGTAGAAGAGAATCTGTGGGGTGCAGATTTCCCGATAGGGAAATACAAGAACCTTGGAGTTCTTCGGGGCCGAGAAGAAGAAGATTCTATGAGTGCGCGTGGACCTTCTGACCTATGGGTGGTGGAGGGGTCGTGTTGCCGTCAAGTTCTCTTCGAATTCCTTCTTTGTTGTAGAAGTATTTGAATTCATTAGAGATGTATTCTCCACCATTATCGCTCTTCAGATCCTTCACTTGCTTCCCCAACTCTTTCTCCACCAATGCTTTAAACTCACATAACTTTGAGAATGTTTTATCCTTCTTCTGCATGAAGAAGATCCAACATTTACGAGAAAAGTCATCAACAAAAATAACATAATACTTATGTTTTGTTGTTGAAGAAACCGAGAATGGTCCACACACGTCTGTGTGAATTCTCTCCAGGATCACCGAAGCATGATTCTCCTTTTCATGAAAGGTGGAATTTACATACTTCCCCATGGTGCAACACTTGCACTGATCTAAATAGACAAGTGTTCCCATTGGAAGTCCAGTAGATATTTGCTACATGATTTTCAAGGCTCCATGATGAATATGGCCCAATCATCTGTGCCATAATTCTCCCTCATCCTGGCTCACCACTTTTTTTGCCTTGCCCATCATGGAAACACAGCCATCTATTTCCATCTTGTAGAGATTCTTAACTTGAATCCATATCTTCTTGATTTGACTCATTTTTTTATGTCGAAGGAAGGATTTTCCATCACTGAAAACAACATCATAGTCTATGTCCTCCAACATTGCGACTGAGACCAAGTTTTTCTTCAGACCTGGAACATGCATACAAGATTTCAATTGAAATGGTTTACCTGAATCCCTTTGAAAGGTAATGGTACTAATTCCATTCACATTGTATCATCCATTATCTCCCATCTCTATATGCATTTTGAGATCTCTCTCCTCCAAGTCACTGAAAATCTCTTTATCTCCCGTCATGTGGAAGGAAGCGCCACTATCCAAATACCACACCGATCCCAATTCACTTGAAACCATGCATGCGATCAAGGAGAAGTCGATTTCAAATTGTGAGACAAGGTCCTCACTAGCTGCAACTCCAACAATCTTCTTGTTCTTCTTCTTCCGCAGAGAGTTAGTAGCGATATGCCCATGTTTGTGACAGTGAAAACACTTCACTCTGGACAAATCCAGCTTCTTTCCTTTAGACTCATATTTTGAATGGAATTTCCTCCCCTTCCCTTTCCTTGCCTTAGAATCCAAATAAAAATCCTCTTCATCATCATGATTTGATGAAGAGCCAACTCTGGTGTTTCGCCTAAACTCCTCCTGCACCAAATCTGACCATAATCGTTCCCAATCTGGAAATTTTTCCCTTCCATTGATAGAGTCTTGATAACTGTGCCAATTTTTGGGAAGTCCTAGAAGAGCCAAGATCACCAAATCATCATCCGAGACTTTTATTCCCACACTCCCCATCTCATCTCGACATTGGACAAGCTTCGTGAGATATTTTGGAATGGAGTCACCCTTCCCATCTTGATGTTCCCGAGTTTATCTTTAAGCGCCAATTTCCTATGGTGATTGATGTTTTGGAATAGATCTGTCAAAATATTCCACATTGCATAAGGTGTGGCTTTCCCATGGAGGTTTGAGACAATGTGGTCTCGTACTCTCTCCAATAGGATCCTTCTCTCCTTTTCCACTTTCTTATTCCATGCATCAATATTTGCAGCGTCTACAACATCTAGCTTAGGAATATCGTTGTCAATGAATTCCTTCAATCCATTTTCTTCGAGTACTGACTCCATCCTATCCTTCAAAGAAATGTAGTTCAAGCTTCCCTCAAGTGCATACTCTAACCTCAAGCCATTGAAATCCATTTCGATCTTGAATCAGCTGTAGCACCAAGAAAGTCTTTCTGCAAATTTGAATTCTATATAATCACAAACTCAGCTTCTGCAATTTCCTGTGCTCTGATACCATTTATAAATGTTCATACAAATTATATATTGCCTAGATTCTCCTTATATAACAATTATATTCCATTGTTAAATACAAAATCACTTTTACTAATATTCTTGCGGAATTTAAAAAAAGATCGCCAATTGCAATATCAAGAAGAAAGATTAATCACATATAACACAGATGTTTTACCAGGAAAGCATAAAGCTAAAAACCCCACTATAATATATTATGTATATATCATGGATCATGAAAAAATCTCATACAAAACTCTAATCCAATAGCTCTTAGTACAATATACAATCGTCTCACACTGTCATACAAAAATTGGCAAATGCATGTTCCAATTTACTGCCTCCAGACAACCTGCCTCCTCTGCGCAATCCCTGCTAATGGAAATCCCTTCAATGAATGAATCCCTCTTTCCTAGGCTAGGCATTCCTCATGGGCACATCCAATGTGTGTGTGGTTGCATGAGTGCACTCACTAATGTCACAATTGATAGTCAAACTGTCCCTTTCACCTATTATCTCAATTGGGTCTCCACTGGATCTGACATGCATGTAGTTAATAGTGGTAAATATTTAGTTGCATATGATATCACTGATTGTGAATTAATTAATAATTAATTCACTTATCTCTCACTAGTGTAACTTCAGTTACAACTAGTACAACTGAATTTACCTCACTTAACTGAGTTAAACTACTTCACAACTCACATAACTACACATCCAACTCTGTTACAACTTTGAATCACTTAGTTACAACTAATTCGACTTGCATGTCCCACCAATCAACCTTTGAACTTGAATTTCCTATAACTAATTGATTTTCCACTTCAGTTAACTATTTCCAAGTTCTCATTGAGAATATAATAATATTTATTGTCCTACTATTATTAAGGGATAATAATAGTCGACATACATCTATAAATAGAATTTTCTCACCATCTATAAATAAACATCATCTATAAATAGAATTTGCTCATCCTCTAAAAATAGAATTCCACCTAAAAATAGACTGAGGATGCATCCTAGTGTAGGTACATAATTTTCACTAGGATCTTCTTGTTGAATCTCAACAAGTTGGACCCCAGTTAGGAAATATCCCAGCTTTGAAGCACACCGACTTTAACCTCAGAGAATAGAAGAAATACGCGATGCTCGGGCTGCATAGGTTATTGATAAAGATAGATGGGAAGAATCCATGCATAGTCTCCTAGCCGTGGATTAAGGAGCTCGTGCAGTCCATGATCCTGAATGTGATGAAGATCCCTCACTTCGGTTGACATCAGGAGGTTAACGCTTGAGTTAAAATCCTCTTGTCGTGTTACCACAGAGGGTATATGTGGCTTGATAGGCACACCACTGTGGATCCGATGTTGATCCACCTCATCACAAGACTAAGCATGTAGGGACCGAACCCTCACCATTTCTACCCAGGGAAAACTTCAGATCGCTTCCTGGCACAAAACATAAAGGAAGATTATGGCGATGTCGAAAAGGGGAAGTAAGGATACAAGGTCACCTCCATCCAGGATGGAACAATGTGCCTATCTTGTCATCTTATAGCTGGTAAGATCGTCAGAAATAATCATCCCATGCAAGTCACAGGATTCATAGTAGACCTCGCAGGGAAGTTCGTAGAAGGTATGCAAATGAACTGGGCAAGTTACCTCATCAACGAGCTGGAGAAGGACTGTCGTGAAGTGTAGGATCAAGGCTACAAATTCCACTTCAGTTAGTTACTGGTACTGATTTCCTTAATTTCTTTGCAGATGCCTAAAGGAGCGACATTTCTAGAGGTTGAGCCATCAGAGTCGTTCGTCGCAAGGTTCTCTACCTTGTGGTATAAAAACGACACGTTGAAGTAGTGGCAGTCAAACGCTATCTTCCATGCTTATTACCAGCAGCTGAAGAATTCCATTGAAGCATTTCCATGAATGAACCCAAATACACTGTACTAGTACAGACTGCTAGTGAAGTTCCACGCAAATTGACACTTTATCTACATTACTACGCGTAGCGATGAAAGTAAGAAGGAACTGCAGTCCTATTATAAGTTGACTGACGAAGATATGGCGAAGATCACCAAAGAATGAACAACAAAGTTCCTTATACCAGTGGAAGATGCAAAACTTTTCAACCCCAGCATCATCGGAAGTCCCTTGGTCACCTGGTTCGAACATGATGGACAAACTAGCACGAAGAAAAAGAAAAAAAAGGGGGAAGTGAAAAACATAGAAATTGATGAGGAGGACATCGCCTCAGAGGAAAGTAGGCCTGATTCACCCATAGGAGGAGGAGGAGACAAAGTAAGCCAAGAAGAAGGAGAGGAAGAAGGAGAAAATAAAGACAAATACGAATTTACACTGTCGAAGGATCCCCCTACTGAGGCCAAAACATCAAAGAAAAGGAAGGTTTCCCCGCAGAAACCCTCAACAATAAAGAATACCTGAGCCAATAAGCCTCAGTCAAAGAATGTGCTCATAGTGGATGATGTCGATATTATCATCGTAGCTATGGAAGACGCTTTAGAGGATATCTTGTACACACATGGAGTGAAGTAGGAAACACTATATGAACGAATCGATAAAGAGCTCAAAGACATACAACAAGCCATCTATTCAAAATGCACAGTACCTGCTACACCTTTGTCGTCAGAAATTGCAGAATTGGGGGATGAACCCACCCAATTACGAAGGATAACATATGCAACAGAGGCTCGACTTTGTCCAGTCTAAGAAGAAAAGGAGCAGGCTACAAATGTCTTTAAGAAATAAAAGGAGGAAGTCCTAGAGAAACTTCGAGTTGCGTAGAAGGAGAAAAGTGAAATTCGGGTGAAGTTCGAGCAGAACAATGCGAAGATATAGGAAGAAAAAGACTAGTTTCTCACATAGCATATTGCGGTCAAAGAGGAAATGACTAAATCACTTTTCTCTGTGTCAGGATTGGCACAAGAGGAACCAGAGTCAAGCGAGATACAAGTAGGGAAGCTCGCCAAATCCATTCAGCATCTTCAAATAAGAGTAACGTAGTTAGAACTTCAAGTCATGATGAGCACTCCGCAAGAAGTGCTCGATCAAAGGGAAGAAATCACCAATAGCACACTTGGAAGGATCAGGGAACTCACTTCAGAATGTAAGAAATTGAGTGATTGTAGTGCATAGACCTATGAATGCCTTGCAGAAGATCCGAAGCTAAGGAAACTGGAAGCACAACTCCAGAAGGCGCAATAGAAGGCATCTATCGTCCAGGCACAAATGAAGCTGCTCACTGCAGTTGAGAGGATGAAAAGATCACAGGAACAAAGAAAATTTTAGCAGTAGGTTACTTCTATCCAGAGCAGAGTCATGGAGGTTACACAGAGACTCTAGCTGGTGCAGGATGAATCCTGCATGCTTTTTGAAGAGATTGAAGGACAAGGCTCGCAGCTAGAACAAGTGGTTATGACAGTGGAACAACGCCTGGAAGGGCATGTTACAAAGAAACTAATTCAGGATTTCGCTGAGCAGGAGGCTCTGGTGAAGTAACAATTCGAGGCAAATTGAGCTAAGATCAAATCCTTTTAAGTAGTGTTTCCCATATCTGAGTGACTTGGGACGAGTCACAGGTGAGTGTTGGGGGCTTGTTGGCCCTTGACCAAGTTTTGAGGAAATATTGGTCATGTTTGATCACTTTTGGGACTTGCACAAGATGGTCGAAGAGGGAGCACCTAGGAGGAGTAGAGATCACGAGATCTCACTCATTTTGTGGTCTTGTGGACCCAGAAAAGGGTTTACTAGGGTTTATGTAATGGGTTATGGGATGTTGGCCCATGGGTTTATGCATTTTTAGGCCTTTTTGTAAATGTATAAATAAGAAGTATCTAAGCGATGTAAGTAGTAGTGTTATCTATGTTCACAATATGTTTGGCTTACTACAAGATATTGGGAGTTTCTTTGTGCAATCTGGTTGTGTAAAGTAAGGCTTGGTGTTATTAAGGAGTTGGCTCTATGCCTTGACCTGGTTTTGGGAAGGTGGATCTAGTGTGTTGTTTTCATATCACCTATTCACTACGGAGTTGGACTCTGTGGGTTTGTGCATAGGGGCAGATGAATGTAAGAATATCGAAGACTAATAAAGAAGAAGAAGAAGTTGGTGGACGTAGCCCCACACTGGGGTGAACCACATATATCATGTGTCTTGATGTGCTTTGTGCGATGTTTCTTATGTGATTTATGCTTAGTTTTGTTATAATGAATGCATATACTTTTGTATCTTAGTGATTCATAATTTTAAAGATGAATGAATGCTAGATATGAATCAATGCCATGTGCTAAGAGATTTTAAGGGCTTGATCTTGATTGTTACTGTGATGTTCTGTATTTAGGGTTTCATCTGTGATGTGAATAAGACCCATGAACTAATGTGTATTGTTGGCTAAGTGTTATGTTAATACTATAATCACATATATTTGTCCTAGCTTGGTTGTAGACACCTGAGTCCTGTAAACCCCCCCCGCCTCTACCTCGGGTGAGACTTCATCTACTTCGCAGGTGTTGCCGAAAGGGCCGGTAGTTAGGGTTTTGTTGGTGCGTTATTGAAGCATTGAACCCTGGGTCTTCCCCTATGCCAACAGTTCATTAAGAACATAGAGATCATTTTGCAGAGGTCATTAAAAACATAGATATCATTTCATTAAAAATGCAGAGGTCATTTCATAAAAAATGTAGATATCATTTCATAAAAAATGCAAAGGTCATTTCATTAAAAACGTTGAGATCATTTCATAAAAAATGAAAAGATCATTTCATGAAAAATGCAGAGGTCATTTCATGAAAAATGCAGAGGATCATTTTATCAAAAACACAGAGGTCATGCTAATGCATGAATTCACTGTCAATCAAGGGTATAGACTCACTATCTATTAATAAAAGAGAAGTCATTTTCTATAATTTTCTGTCATTCAAATATAATAGCTAGTTGTTTCATTTCTTTATATATTCATTGTCTAAAAACCATAGCGTTGATATCGTTTCCTTTCCAAACGCAGGCATGATATGATATTGTTGTCTATTCAGAGCATGGAGGTAATGTTGTTTATTAGATACGATATTGTTGGTATACATTAATGTTGTCCATTAAATATTGTTGTCTTCTAAATGCATGTGTTGTCTTTTAAATAAATCGCTATACAATATATCGCTATAAAACATATAACAATATAATATATTAAAAGATCGCTATACATAATACAAATATACTAATATCTCTACCATCAAATATATCACTATCATTGATACCAATATAACACTATCCAGAATGCTAAAATTTGTTGTGGTAAAGCCCACTAAATTCATAGGGTGAAAGATGGGTAATGAGACACTAAAATCGCGGTGTAACTATTGTGTAAAGGATGGGTAAATCGCCCAGAAATTAGCAGTGTGAAGACTGAGTAAAGACTCCAATAAAACTCAGGGATTATCAATCACAAGAAAATGTAGAAGAAATCAACCACCAGAAAACATAGATGTAGTCAATCCCAAGAAAACGCAGAGATTTAAAATTCAAGACTTAGAGGTTTATCAAAGTTTCAGTAAATTAAAACGCAAAGAAAAACTGATTTTTAATCAATCGAGAATCAGATATACTGAATCACAAGGAAGGCAGAAAGATTAGAGATTAACTCGAAGATAAAAAACATAGATATGTAAGGGGTAGATAGTTGGGCAAAAATTTATCCTTCACTCATCATCCATTCATACAAAATAAGGGCATTTGAATCTCTAGGTATTTAAACACGGAAGTGACGACCATTGATTCATATCTTGGTTGTCTGCTCAGGCATGAACTGATGACTAAAGGGATAAGGGATGAAATATAAAAACACAATCTATTCATAATAATCAATAAACCCACACAGAGAAATACCATATGTAATTTAATTTCATTGCAGGTAATAACTTAAACCGACGTACCTTATCCAAATGTGAATGCTCTGTTGTTTCTGTCCTGCACGTGCTTCATCCAGCTCCCACTTGCCGACCGATGTGACCTCACCGATACCTCCCAACCAATGCTATGGGTACTCATCTTCCCCCTGATCCCCCCGAGCCACAAAGGGGTCATGCACACAATACCTGAGAACCACTAGCACCTAGCTCACCTCGCAAGGTTGAGCTACCACTCATTACCCAACCTGGGTATGCCAACTCTCACAAGAGAAATTTAGTCAAGACAAAAATTCAGTAGCGTAACGTTACGCATCAATATGATATATCCATACTCCTCCTCCTCCATTCTTTTTATAGATTTTTTAAGTAATTAGTTTCCCAAATTCTCATTAAATTTATTTTTCATTAATTTTAATTAGGAAAAAACTCCCTCGTACACATGTTTCCCGATCCCCTAGTTGCACTAGAAAATTAATTATTCCTATTTCCCTCACCCACCTAAAAGAATTCCTAAAAACCCTCCTAGATGTCCCAATATTCCCTTACACTTCTTAATGACTTACGCCTTGCTTAATTCCTAGTTGAGTTCATAATTAGAAAGTTCCAAAGGAAAAATTCCTTACTAAGTTAGACATACAACTTTTTCTTTATGTTTCCCCTTTTCTTTAGGTTTCCCCTTTTTCTTTAAGTTTCCTATTTGTTTTAAGTTTCCCCCTTTTTCCTTTTTAACTAAAAATCAATTTAGCAAGTGTAGATGAAACAACCAATTACCCCTTTTTCTTTTTATCTAAAATTTAGTTAGCAAAAATAGATAAAACAACAATTTCCCTTTTTAAATTTTAATCCTCCATTAAAATTTTGTTTTTAATAAATAATTTGAATTTCTTACCCACCCTTCTTGTTACATGTTTATTTGTTATTATTATTTTTTGGCCACATGTTCTACTTAGACCTAGATTTTAATTTCACTAGGTTGGGCGACATTTTTATTAGGGAAAATTGTTTTTAAATCTTACTTATCACATCATTCATTTTAAGGTCGTCTAGTTTTATTCAATTACCAGTTAAAATCACGACGTTCCCTTCAAGACGCACTAGGTGCTCCAAGGGCGCCACTCGCCTCTTTCTATTTTCCTTGCATGACGTGCCCTTTAGGATGCACTATGTGCTCCAAGGGTGCCACTCGCTTCTTTCTATTTTCCTTTCATGATGTTCCCTTCATGATGCACTGCGTGCTCCAAGGGTGCCACTCGCCTCTTTCCGTTTTCCTTGCGTTACGTGCCCTTGAGGACACACTACGTGCTCCAAGGGTACCACTCACCTTTTGACTGAATTGGTAGATATCAAAAACACTTGGACTCAATAATCCGCCAGTTGATCTTGTGGGAGTCTAAGGGCCTCTAAGGAATAAGGCCCTTGCCTTATTGCACGCCCTTTATAATCATCATGGGATAATGTTGTAGTCTTCCCTCACAACATCATGGGTCTTCTCGAACTAGGTAATCGTTAACCTACAGTTCGAGCCATGGCGGGAGTGCTAGTAGGCTATGGCAGGGTTGTTGTCCACACCTCTCCCTCAAGTCTCTGGTTGTCCTTTGTGACCCATATACTCCACATGTGAGTCTGTTCAGCAAGCTATCGTCAGCCTGCATCCATCAACGAATCATGTCATCAATAATAATCAATCATCATAACATCTAATCATATGTACATATGTCACATCAATAATATTTAACCCAACAGTCCACTCCCTGACTCGATCTAAAGTCCAAGGGGTTTCATTGATGCCTTTGCATCCTCTAGGTCCAAAGTCCTGCACACTCAGGAGAACCCAGTCAATAGTAGTTGTATATGTAATACAACCAAATACCATATCATCAAATCCATAATATTGCATAATCATAATCGAACGACCGATAGTATAATAATCCGGATCACTTGCAAGAAAGTTACCTGAAGGATAAGTTCACTCAGTGCACGTAAGAGCGGGATGTTACATACACCCCCTCTTGTTTTAAACTTTGTCCCAAAGTTTCATAGTATATAAGTGCCGAAATAAAGTGTATCACAATATCATAAGTCTATCTATCAACAAAAATGAAAATTGTTGGTGCATATCATATGCGTCCTCCAAGGTCGTCGAGTGCGGACTATAGTTATCCCACTGGACCTTGACTTGATCTACTGTTTGAGATCATAGTTTTTGAATGTGATGGTCCAGGTTGCAAATTGGCTCGGCCATGAGTGCACCCTCATCTGATACCTGCAAGGTACTCAAGTCAAAACATGTGTAGGATCACTAACATAATGTCTCATACAGAGATGTGAAAGACATCGTGCATGCGCCTCAAGGATAAGGAAAGGCTAGTCAATAGGACAAGACCCCCTCTTTTCCATAATCATGCAGAATCCCATGAATTTTGGAGATAGTTTAGCACCCTTTCTAGACTTTATCTAAATCCTATGCGGATTCACCCACAAGAATACTCAATCGCCACATCATAACTATGGTTGACACGATGTGCATTGGCATAACTCTTATGTCGATCCTTCGCTTCATTGATCCCTTGTCTTATAGTTTGCATTTGATATTCCATTTCTTGGATCTCTTCTAGTCCCACCAAGACCCTATCCTCAATCCAATCCCAACTCAAGGCATCTGACACAGTCGCCCGTAAGGAAAATCGAAATGTTCCATCTTAATGGTGCTTTGATAATTGTCGTTGTATGCGGATTCTACCAATGGAAATAATTCTCCCCAATGCTTTTGTTGGTCCATCACGTACATGCACAACATGTCCTCCAAGATGTTTTTTGTTTGTTCAGTTTGCCCATCTATCTCCAAGTGATACGTGGTACTAAATTTAAGTCAGGTTCTCAAGGCCTCTTGGAAACTAGTCCAAAATCGTCTAGTAAATACCGATCCTTGAATGGATATAATCCTCTTAGGCATGCCATGCAACCTCACAATCTCTTTGATGAAAACTCTAGATATGTCAAGTGCCTGATATGTCATATGCACGGGAATATCTCTAGATATGTCGAGTATGTCGAGTATCACAAGAATCGAGTCATGTCTCCTTGTCATCTGTAACACCCCAGGTTTTTGAACTCCCATTTTAAATAATGTATTGTTACAATGCTGAGAGGCCAGAGTACCCAAACAATTATTGAAGGGCCAGTATGCCCAAGAAATGTAGTTTTTTTATCATTAATAATAATAAATACATTTTTGGCTTCTAGACGGACAAGGACTAGAGTTATAGGGGGCTATGATTCCACAAGAGAGGGAGCTTGAGGGACTAAGTGTTTATTCCTATTTTATCTTATTACCCTTTTTGTCGAAGGGAGGGGATCAGTTACGTGAACTTCTTGGGGAAGGCCAGGAGGTTCTTGTTTTCCCCATAAGGTTACTTAAACCCACCTCTGGTCTAATGGGGGGGTTGGAATGATGACTTGTTAGCTTTTTTCCTATTCCCTCACTCATTATTCCCTCATGAACTCCCATGCACCCCCTCCTAACTCGTCTATTGATCCATCATCAACTGCGTCTTGGCTTGGAAAATGAAATAGAGCTGCTGAAGAACTTAGCCACCAGATAGTTGGTTGTAGTGGTCGTTGGTGTGATCCAGCTGTGACGTGGGGCTTGCATGTCTGAAATGCATTGGATTGTGCCCTTTTTTTCTCACAACTATGAGTCTTGAGAGTTCCAACATTGAGATTCTGGACCAATTGTGCTAGAAGCCCTAGCAGGAAGGAGAAAGACTGCCTAAGGGACTACATGGCAGAGAAGGGTGGAGGTCCATTCTCTCAGGTGGCACAGGCTAGGTAGAAGAGAGCTAAATACTTGGATTGTTGTGGGTGTCCGAAAACCTGTGAGAGATTGAGATCTAACTGGTTTGGGAACCCATTTACACTCTAGAACCGTCCTTGTGGATTCATATCCATGGATCGGGAGTGACACTGTTGTTGGTATTTAGAGCAATGGTGTCTACGGTTGGGTGGAACATCCTTGGTCTGCAACCATTCGGTGTCGTCTTTCATAAAGGTAAGTGATATTTGTCGTGATATTACTATCTGTGTATGAATGTATTTCTTTGTGTAGTTTAATTGTCATTTACATGTATATGAATGTATTTCTACTGTGTATATTTAACTATCTTTTAACATAATCTTTAGATCTTGCATGCTTGTTGGATATTTTTGTGCATGTCGTTAAGTCTTTTATCTTATGCATACTTAATAAATAAATAAGGTCAGCATGAGAAACAAGTCCAAGGGTGGGATTGTAGGTAGCGTACCCGGCCTATGGATGGCTGAGTATGTTACATATTGGTATCAGATATTTTGGTTGAAACACCGAGCCAATATGGGTCAGGTCTGTTGGTCAGAATATCATGGTCGAGATCGAACTCTGACCGTGAAGTTGAAAAGATCAGGAGGAATGGCATTGAAGATGCTACGCAGGAGACAGAACGTCATAGAACCTCTGTGAGGGTTCGAAGGATCGTGACCATTCCTTTTTAATTTAGGAACGATCGCCACAGTTGGATCAGGGAAATTTGGGATCGTTGAATCATAGGATAGGTAAACAGGGGTCGTCTGATGAAAAGGAAGCAAGGTTAAGTTTGCGACCGTCGGATCTCATTGGAGAGAGAGATAAATGACTAGTAGGCATTGCAAGGAACCGATTTGCATGGGAGACAATTTCCCAAGGAGGTCCTGCAATCCAAACCATGGTTTCCCTAGGGGGTTACATGTCATCATCGGGATAAGTACGGAAATAAAAGCAGGTTACTCCAAACTGTCGATGCATGCCCCCAAAAATTGAAAGACGTGGAACGATGTGACAGGTAGGGCTCGAATATCAAAACTATGAATAGCCGAAGTAGCTGGGGAACGTTGATCCATAGGAGGAAATGCGTCAACCGATCACATGCTTTGGGTGAAAGCACTCTGGGAAAGAGCGAGCGAGGAGAAGTTGATATTTGAGACTCCCGAAGCCCAGAGAGTCAGAGACCCAAAGTAAAATTTGATTGTGGGATCATCTGAATTATATTCTAACCCTCGATTTCCCATAGGTTACCTATTAGTAGATTAGTAACTCCATATGAATCCATTCGAGATATTTTCAATTGAAGTTTGAGACTCCCGAAGCCTGGAGATCTGGAGAGCTGGAGAAAACCTCGACCATCCGATCATCTGAGAAGATCTCAACCATTGATCTGCCGAGAGCCACATGTCACTAGATCCATGACTTCGGATAAAAGCCAGTGGGGCCAAATAATTTTGAAATTTGAGATTTCTAGATTTTGGAGTCCCTAAGGAATCATGGTCATCAATCAGCAGGGGACACGCATCAGAAGATCGCGAACTTCGAATAAAAATATTTTCAAGGAAAAAGGTTGAAGTTTGAGATCTACGAAGTCTGGAGCCCTGAAGAAATCATAGCCATCAGATTGAGGAGGACACATGGAGAAGATCCGTGGAATCCGGGTGAAGACTCGAAGTGAAACTTTGTCATTCGATCCAGGAGGACATGTGGTGACAGATTAGCCAGTTCAGGAAATTCGGAGTTCAGGAGAATTGGAAGTGTGCTAGTTTGAAAACTCTCGAAGCCCCGAAGCCCAAAGAGACGAAGTGATAAGGCATGATGAAGTCAACGAGGATGATGTGGACACATGGGATGTGTGCCATGTGTCAATAAGTTTTGGGCATTTGGAACATTGAAAATTCGATTAGAACATGACATGTGTCACTCTCCTGATTGGGCCATGTGTCCACTTCCAACATTTTTCCACGTGGAGATAGATCGTGGAGTCTGGAAGACCGGGCACTCTAGAAGGGAAGGAGGTGACAAGTTGGTTGGGTCGAAAACTCCTGAAGGCCTGAAGGCCGAAGTATATATCGATCGTCGATTCCAAAGGACACATGTCGAGGGATCATCAACTGTGGGTAAAAGCACTCCAGGAGAAAGTGTAGGAGGGAAGTTTGAAACTTCTGAAGCCCGAAACGCTGAAACGATTCACATTCACCGATATGTGGGAGGAAACCTGTCGACAGATGAGGAACGCCAGGTAAATTCATACTGGGAGGAGGCAAGCAATAAAAATTGAGACTCCCGAAAAGCGAAGTCTGGAAGAATATCTCTATTGTTGATCGTGAAAGAGAACGAAGACCATTGATCTGGTCCTGGTTAAAATATCTGAAGTTCTGAAGCTCTGGAAAAGAGATTTTTCAGCTAAGCACAGGTTCATGGCCTTGGTCATATGCAGATTGAGAGCTGAGGAAATAAGGCTAAGGGCCGAATTGGTTGTCTCTGAGATAGAAAAGTGCTAAGGTAGGATTTAGAAGTGGTTTCTAGCCATGGTCACCTGGGAGGTGGTTTGAAGGAAGGACCTACGCAGGGTGAGCTCTGTGTCAACCAGAGATAATAGGACACTGTTATTTTCGGAGAATGGGGATATGATCTCCATAAACAAGAAATAGAATTGTAGCATGATTTGGCAATTTTTTCTATCATACGCATAATTCTAACAAAATGGTCATGTGCACATTTTGCAGATTTAAGAGGCTTAAGCACATCAGCTCAGTATATGTATTGAAGAAATGGGAGAAGGAGAGGGAGCCTCCAGTCATGAAAATGAGGTCAAAGGCCAGAATACCAGAATCGGTAATGCAGAGATAGATTCCAATGGACACAAGGAAAAAGGAGAACAAGAAATGTTGATAGAAACAGTAAGAATCTTGAAGATGGAAGTGAAGATCTACAAAGAAGACAACGAGAGACTGATGAGAGAGAAAATTCAGATAAATTCTCAAGTTTTGCAGAGTTTAAATCAGTTGCAGAGGCAAACAAAGAAGGAATCGAACTCAATACAAGAGGAAGAAGGCAGGTGTCAGGAAAAAGGAGATTCTCGTGGAAGAGCTGGTTATTCTAGAAGTGCTAGCAGATCTCATGGATGCCACTCACCCCCTTATTCAGGAAAGAATTTTTATGCATCTGATGATCCCGTAAGCATCCCAGAAGTGTCTCCTATCAGGCACTAGAGAAGGAAACAAGATATAGATAGTTTGCAAGGAGAGTTGAAAAAGATCAATCCACCTTCCTTCGATGGTGAAAGAGAATGGGAAGATGATGTCGAAGCATGGTTTCTTGGGCTCCAGAGATATTTTCAGTTGTATAACTATTCATCAAACCTGGGAGCCAGGATTTCCACCTACCATTTACACGAGAAAACTGCAGTGTGGTGGGACCAACTGAAGCAAGTGGAACATGTTAATGAAAGTAGGATCACTTGGAAACAATTCAAGATATACTTCTAGAAGGAGTACCTCTCAGATCATTTCTATGAAAAGAAAATGTAGGAGTTCTTTGAACTCAGGTTGAGAAGCATGACTATGGAAGAATACAAGAGGAAGTTCTTGGGATTGTTAAAGTATGTCAGGTTCATTGGTGATGAGAAAGTGAAAATACAGAGATTTCTAAGTGGATTTCCAGCCTTCTATAAGGAAAAGATCAAGTATGATGAACACAAGACCTTGACTGGGGCCATCAAGAAGGATAAATACTTGTATGAGCAAGTCCAGGGAAGAGAATCCCTGTAGAAATATTGGAAGTAAAAGAAATATGCGAAGTCCAACCAGAGGAGGAAAGGATTCAAACCTCCCTTCAATAGGAATGAGCCTAATAGAAATCATCAAGATCAATATGCTAAGGAGGGTTTCAAGAAGGAAGAATCCTCAGGAAAACAGGGAATACCACCAATCCAATGTTGGGGATACAAGGAAGATAACTTGTACAAGGATTTCCCACACAGAAAGGACAGAGTGAATAATGTGCACAACATCCAAGAGGCTACAACAATCGAAGATATGGGGAGAATCTATGCAGCTTTAAATGATCGAAAAGAAGAGTACCAGTCCAATATGATCAAGGTGGAAGGTAAGATCATAAATCAACCTGTTTCTATTTTGATTGATTCAGGAGCAAGCCATTGTTACATTAACCCTAATATAGTGGATAGATTACATTTGGAGAAAAGTAAACTTGGAAAAACAAGTTTGGTTTAGTTAGCCACTGGAACCAAAAGAAGAATCCATGATATGGTCAGAAATTGCTCCATAAGTCTTAATGGCATGAATACTAGTATTGATATAAACGTCATACCATTGGGGTCTTATGATATTCTGATTGGGATAGATTGTTTGGAAAAGCATCATGCTATCCTAGATTGTCATAAAAAGACTTTTACATGTCTTGATGGAAATGGAAAACAAAGCACTATGAAATGAGTTCCAAGACCCGTCTCTATAAGGGAGATTTCGCCATTACAGCTGAAAAGGTTTTTTAGAAAAGGATGTCAACTGTATGCAACCCATGTGGAGGAGCCAGTTGATACAAAGGAGCCAAGCCTTGAATATTTCTCAGTGCTACAGGAATTTGAATATGTATTCCAAGAAATACCTGGATTGCCACCAAAAGGGAGATAGATTTATCAATTGATTTAGTGCCAAGAGTTTCCCCGGTGTCAAAAACACCTTATATAATGAGCACACCAGAGCTAAAAGAATTACAAATGCAGTTGGAGGAATTGTTGAGGAAAGGGTATATCTATCCAAGTGTTTCACCTTGGGGAGCACTAGTAATTTTTTTCAAAAAGAAGGATGGAACCTTGAGGATGTGTATTGACTTCTGACAACTTAACAAGTACACTATAAATAACAATTATCTACTACCCCGACCAGATGACCTATTTGATCATCTAAGAGGAGCAAAGATATTTTCAAAGATTGACCTGAGGGCATGATACCATCAGGTAAGAATCAAGGAAGAATACATTCATAAGACAGCCTTTAGGACCAGGTGTGGGCATTATGAATTTGTAGTGGTGGCTTTTGGACTAACCAATGAACCAATTGTCTTCATGTGCTTAATAAATTTCATATTTATTAATTATTTGAACAAGTTTGTCATAGTATTCCTGGATGACATACTCATCTATTCTAAGTCTGAATAGGAGCATGAACATCACTTGAGATTGGTATTGCAAGTACTGAGAGAAAATCAGTTGTATGCCAAGTTGAGTAAGTGTTCTTTTTATCAAAAGAAGATCCATTACTTGGGACACCTTATTTCAGAGCAGGGCATAGAAGTAGATCCAGAGAATATTGAAGCCATTAGAGGATGGCCAACACCTAGAAATGTGTTCTTATGGGATTAGTCGATTACCACATAAGGTTCATAGTAGGGTTCTCTAAGATTGCTCACCCCATCACCTCTTTGCAAAAGAAGGGAACTAAATTTGAATGGACACTGAAGTGTGAAAAGAATTTTAATATGCTGAAGGAATTACTTACTAGTAAACCTATGTTAAATATTTCCGACCCAAATGAACATTTTTTGGTATGTACAGACACTTATAAGGAAAGACTTGGGGGAGTCATCACATAGAATGGACATGTCATTGGATATGAGTCCAGAAAGCTTAAGGAACATGAGAGGAACTATGCTACACATGACTTGGAACTTTCTTCCATTGTTCATGCCTTGAGGATGTGGAGGCATTATCTCATGGGGAATAAATTTGAATTAAGGACAGACCACATTGGTCTGAATTATCTTTTTGAACAACCGACTTTGAATGGTAGGCAAACAAGATGGCTGGAATTTTTAAGTGAATATGACTTCGATATCAAACTTATCAAGGGAAAGGAGAATAAAGTTGTCGATGCACTTAGTAGGAGAGTGCATCTCATGCATGCTACCAATGCCAGTATGCATCAGTCAGAGTTGAAGAGCAGAATTTTAGATGGTCTTGTTATAGATCAACATTACCTATAGGTAAAGGAAAACTTACAGCAAGGAGAGGTACAACAAAAAATAAAGGAGTATGAGATAAAGGAAGATGGATTCCTCATGCATAAAAATAGAATCTATGTTCCTAGTTCTGGAGAACTGAGGAATTTGGTACTGAAGGAAATGCATGAGGTTCCTTATGCTGGACATCCCGGTTACCAGAAAAAAATTACAGTAGTAAGAATCCAGTTCTTTTGGCTGGGAATGAAGAAGGATGTTGTTGATTACATCGTTCTATGTATGGAATGTCAGAAGGTGAAGGATGAGAATATGCACCCAGTGGGTTTGCTGCAGCCATTGCCAATTCGAGAGAAGAAATGGGAAGTGATCACCATGGATTTCATCACAGGATTACCCAGAATGAATAAGAAACACAATTAAATCATGGTGGTGGTTGTCAAATTAACAAAGGATGCTCATTTTGTGCCTGTGAAGACAATGCATACAACAACTAATATTGCAAAATTATTCATGAAGGAAATTGCTAGGTTGCATGGGATACCTAAGAAAATTGTCTCAGATAGAGATACAAAGTTTACCTCCAATTTCTGGAGAGGATTGTTTAAAGGATTTGGCACAAATATAAACTTTAGCACAACATATCATCCCCAGATAGATGGGAAAATAGAGAGGGTCAATCGAATAATTGAAGACATGTTCAGAATGTATGTGATGGATAAGCCATCTAAGTGGGAATATTACTTACACTTGGTTGAGTTTGCATATAATAATGGGTATCAAGCTTCATTGAAAATGATCCCATTTGAAGCCTTGTATGGTAGGAAATGCAATAATCCATTGAGCTAGGACAACCCAATAGATAGAGTGGTACTTGGGCCGGAGTTGCTCAAGGACATGGAAGACCAGGTGGTTAAGATTAAGCAGAATTTAAAGGTAACTCAGGATAGACAGAAAGTTTATGCAAACAAGAACAAGACTGTTAGAGAATTTAAAGTAGGGGAGAATGTACTTTTGAAAGTGAAGCCCAAGAAAAGATCTTTGAAATTGGGTAGTTGTACTAAGATGGCAGCCAGATTCTGTGGTCCATTTCAAATATTGGATAGAATAGGGTCGGTTGCATACATGCTTGTATTGCCTACTTCCATGAATGTGCATAATGTATTTCATGTATCTTTACTAAATAAATATGCACATGATCATAACCATGTTATTGATTGGAATCTGATTCATGTAGAGGCAGAGGGAGACTTTTAGGTTCAGCCAGTGCGGGTGTTGGACAAGAAAGTCAAAATGCTCCGAAATCGAGTTATAGAACTGGTAAAAGTTCAGTGGACCTGCTACGGTCATGAAAATGGTACCTGGGAGAATGAAGATGCCATGCGGGCAGAGTACCCGCATCTTTTTAAAATAAATTTGATATTTTGATCTCTGTTTTGTATATGCACTGAGAATAGTGCAAAAATAAGGGGGAGGGGATGTAACACCCCAGGTTTTTGAACCCCCATTTTAAATAATGTATTGTTACAATGTTGAGAGGAAAGAGTGCCCAAACAATTATTGAAGGGCCAATATGCCCAAGAAATGTAATGTTTTGATCATTAATAATAATAAATACATTATTGGTTGCTAGATAGACAAGGAATAGAGTTATAGGGGGCTATGATTCCATAAGAGAGGGAGCTTGAGGGACTAAGTGTTTATTCCTTATTTTTCTTATTACCCATTTTGTCTAAGGGAGGGGATCGGTTATGTGAACTTCTTGGGGAAGGCCATGAGGTTATTTTTTTCCCCACGAGGTTACTTAAACCTGCCTCTGGTCTGATGGGGGGGTTGGACTGATGAATTTTTCATTGTTTTCCCGTTCCCTCACTCATTATTCCCTCACGCACTCCCATGCACACACTCCCATGCACTCCCCCTGACTCGTCCATTGATCCATCATCACCTGCATCTTGGCTTGGCAAAGGAAATGGAGCTGCTGAAGAACTTAGCCACGAGATAGTTGGCTATAGTGGTCACTAGTGTGATCCAGCTGTGACTAGGGGCCTGCATGTATGAAATGCATTGGCCTGTGCTTTTTTTTGCTCACAACTGCGATTCCTAAGAGTTCCAGCATTGAGATTCTGGACCATTTGTGCTAGAAGCCCTGGCAAGAAGGACAAGGACTTCCTGAGGGACTACATAGAAAAGAAGGGTGGAGGTCCATTCTCTCGGGTGGCATAGGCTAGGTAGAAGAGAGTTGGGTACTTGGATTGTTGTGGGTGTCAGGAAACTTGTGAGATCTTGACAACTGACTTGTTTGGGAACCCAATTACACTCTGGAACCTTCCTCGTGGATTCATAGCCCTGGCTCGGGGGTGACACTATTGTTGGGATTTAGAGAAAAAATGTCTACGGTTGGGTGGAACATCGTTGGTCTGGAGCCAATCGATGTCGTCTTTCATAAAGATAAGTGCTCTCTATCGTGATATTACTATCTGTGTATGAATGTATTCCGCTGTGTAGTTTAATTTTCATTTACATGTATATGAATATATTTCCACTGTGTATATTTAATTATCGTTTAACATAATATTTAGATCGTGCATGCTTGTTGGATATTGTTGTGCCTATCATTAAGTTTGTTATATTATGCATCCTTAATAAATAAATAAGGTCAGCATGAGAAAGAAGTCCAAGCGTGGGTTTGTATGTAGCGTACCCGACTTGTGGGTGGCTGTGTATGTTACATCGTCAGTGGAAATCCAATAATGAAATCCATCGAAATGACCTCCCATTTCGATTCTAAAATAGCGTGTGGCTGTAGTAATCCTATCGGATGTCTATGTTTAACCTTCCCCTACTAACATTATAGACATCTTGCCAAGTAGTTGACTATGTCTGCCTTCATTCCTTTCCAGAAGAATAAGGGTTTATGGTCCGCCCTCATCTTCGTGACTCCTAGGTGAGCCATGTACACTGCTCTGTGAGCCTTTCTTAGGATCAAACTCCTAAATTCTTTGTTGGGCAGTACGTAAATTCAAATTTTAAATCTCAATAATTTGTCATTGTCCATAGTAAATCCTTCAAATTTTGGTACCATCATTGTGTTTTGTTTGATAAAATCCTCGACCTAATTGTACCAGTCATTGTCGTGTTGTAAGGTCAGAATATTTTTGTGTATAGTCATGTGAGGAGACATCACCGAAAATATGCGTGGTCTCTGACTCAATTCATCTGCCACTCTGTTCATTGTTCCCTTTATGTAAGTAATCTCAAAATCATACTCGCTAAGCAATTCTGACAAACATCATTGTCATGCATTCAAGTCGCTTTGCGTAAAGATGTGATGTAGTCCACAGTGGTCCATTTTTAGTTAAAATTTTCATCCAATAAGGTAATGTCTCCAAACTCTCAAGGCATATACAATGGCTAACAACTTCAAATCGTGTGTCGCATAGTTTTCCTCATGCCTTCTCAACTTTCTCAAGATGTAAGCGATCATTCGACCGTATTGCATCAAGACTCCGCCTAAGCCTTTCTTGGATGCGTCAGTGCATACCAAGAAGTCCACGTCCATGTCAAGGAACTTCAGTATCGATGTCATTTTCAACAACTCCCTGAGCCTCTGAAATACTTCCACGCATTTCTCAGTCCAAAAAACTTCTTGTTCTTCTTCTGCAATTTTGTAATAGGATTTTTTATCCTTGAGAAACCCTCGACAAACCATCTATAGTATCTCACTAAACCCATGAAGCTACACACTTCCAAGACATTCATCGACACATGAAATTCCATAATAGCCTCGAACTTTGTTGGATCCACAATGATACCTTCAAAGGAGATGACATGCCCTAAGTAGTGAATCTTCGATTGATAAAACGAGCATTAGACAATTTCCCATACAATTTGTTCTCTCGCAGACACCGTAGTACCAAGCGCAAGTGCTCGTCATGATCCTCCATCGTCCGGGAGTAAATCAAGATATCATCAATGAACACTTGGATGAACTTGTCCAAGTATTCGTGGAACACCTCGTTCTCAAAACACCTCGTTCATAATGAAAGGTTTCTCAAGGAAGAGGTTAAACAAGATTGAATAGAGAATTGATGAAAGAATAGGTTCATAATTGTGTGAGGAATCTTATTTGAATTGATGCTTGAGGCCTCCATTTGTCTATCAAGCCATAGTGGATCTTCTTCATGCAAGCGTGGAGCAAGTGTGTGTGTTGGAACGAAGGACCACCGAAAGGAAGCTTGCAACATCAAGACAATCTGGTTGTATCTTGTACTTTCATTTAATATAATACAGTGGCATGTCCCTTTCCCATAAAATCACTCTTATTTTATTACATGACTCCTTGATCACATGTTTAAGTCTTCATTGAATGTATTATTGTTCCTTTCACCTTGGTCGATTTGTGTCATTGTAGATCTGATATCACTGAGCTACCAAAGCGAAGCAGGGACAACCAAGACATAAGGAAGTGATATCTAAAGGTACGTCACTTATTCCTTCTTTAATGACAAATTCAATGATTGTAACTTAGGGGAAGTGTCATGTCCTGTCTTTTTTTGTTCTATATCTAGGTGGATCTAGGGAGATCTGTTAATGTCTGCATATACTGATTTATCCTATAACAGCGGGATGTTACAACAACCCTTAGGAGAGAAGGGGGGTCTGCATCACCAATATAATATCAATAGTAAGAAGAGGGCAGTAGCCGAGTGAGAGGGATATAACAATGATAATGAGGAAGAGGTAGAGGATCTTTGTGCGATGGGGAAGATTGAGGAATTCTTGCACACCATATATTATAGGAAAACATGAGGTTAGAATTCCATATCTGAATTAGTGTGGAACCCACAACCCCATGTGTGACTAAGTGATTAGTGGTAGAAGGATTTTAGTAGGATGAGGTTCTAATGGAATTTCAAGTAGAATCAAAAGTTCAACAAGTAGTATTCAAGTATCTACATTGCATGGAGGTGGTAGTATAACAAATTTCACAATGGAAGGAGTAGATCCAACTATTCGATTACCATAGTTTTGTGGAGAAGGGTCGGAGGACCCAGAGAAGCATTTGTTTATTTGTGAGAAGATTTGGGAATCTAAGAATATTACAGATGAAGACAGAAAGGTTGTGCAGTTGGAAATTGCATTCAGAGACCATGCATAGTATTGTTACATGGGACTCATAGTAAACATCCTAAAGGTAGCACCTACAAATCTCGTAGATGTGAAGGACTTACTCAATGAATTCCAATGACATAGTTCATAGGATTAGTTCATGAATGAGATGATTGAAATTAAAAAAAATCCAAGAGAGTCAGTCTGGGAGGTGGATCAAAAGTTCAAGAGGTTGAAAGGTAAGTTGAAGTACACTATTACTAGTATGTGTTAGCACTCAAATTTGTCTTTTAAAATTTGAAAGTGTTTTGAGCATATTTACATTAAATTTTGTCAAAGTTTTGATCTTTTGGAAAATTGTCATGGACTCTGATCTTCTATCAAACCTTAATATACTTCATCATTGTCCAGAAGATCTTTGGATCTGCCATATTGACCTGCAAAATAAAAAATTGATAAATCTTGCTCGAGATTTTTGATTTGGATGTGTTCCTAGTGTTTATTGAGATTTTATAAAAAATTATCAAAACAGGAGTGGTGTGTGCTAAGTGACCTAAGCCCTTAATCCAAACCTATGATTCTTGCCCTATGCCTAAGTCTATTCATATTTCAAGATCTATATGCATTTGCAATTTGTTTCTTTTACTTAACCTACCTCTCAGGTTTTCCTTTTTAACCAAAAGTATAAGGACCCACAGGTCCAAGTCTCAATTAACATGCTATGATTTAAGTCAAGAATCAAATCATATGACAACACACAAAGCCCAAGGCTGAGTGCCATTCCTATTTTACCTCATCTACAAGTGTTGTTTGTTCAATTGTATAAGTGTATCTTGCAGAATTTTGACAAATACATGCGCAGCTGTCAGTTTTGCAAATAGTGAGAGTCACTAGTATGCCAAGTCGACAGGTCAGTTTACAGCCAGGTCACAAGTTAAATCAAGTTGCGGCATGTACCTCTAAAGGAAGATTTCCAAGCAGAGGTCAAAGCAATCCAACGTATTTGAAAAATAATATGATTATGATTGTTGGCTCTGCACCGATTTTGTCTTTTTCATAGTATCATTTATCCCATCAAAGAGCTCGCTGATTTGGCCTTGCGGGTTTTTGCTTTCACATTGATCTCTGCATTGGAGGTTTGTGTTTCTTTTTGCTCGAAAACTAGGGTATCTGATTCCACCTTTTGATTTCACTGTTCAAGGAATCACTTCAATATCGGTAGGCATTCACAAGTATCAAAAACTATTCAGTAGAGAATAACGCCAAATTACAAGCCACGAGTTAAGTCACAAATCAATTACAGGTCAATACACTATGCCAAGCACAATCGATGAGTTCCATTTCTAATGGTTCATCAAAGGTTTATGATAGCATTAAGGTTACCATCTTCAAACATTGATGATTGTGGAATATGTCGCATGAACAAAATAAAAACAACTGACAGGTGCACGAGATTGCAGGTGCCAAAGATTTTGCAGACGTCAAAGCAATAGTGCCTAAGAGTTTACAGGTGTTGATGCTTAATATTATGCATCAGCGTGCCAAGTTACAAAGATAAAGAATCTAAAAATCTGGGGTATTCGATCTGTGGACGAAAAATAGATAATTGCCAAAACATTTTTTTTGTAGGCAGAGAATGTGTGTGCAGGTGTCCTGTGGTAAGCATAGTTTAGTTTTTCGAGTGTTTTGACAGGTTGAAGGCATCGTGCCATGAATCGCGATGTAGAGCCATAAGGAAGAACCATGAACATGTGGATTTCAGGTTTTGCGCAAGGAGTCTTTGATAGTTTATGAAGATGGAAAACAAAACTCAACATCTGGAAAGGTTAGTGGCAAAGTTGAAAATGTTTGTTGGAAATAAGCATGGGAAAACTGATGGACATATGAGGTCACTGGAGGACCTTTTGAAAGAGGTTCAAACACAGGTTTAGATTCTTCATGACAAGCAAGGTGGAGAGTCACGAAGAACAACTTCAAAAACTGCTAATGCAAAGCAATATAGATGAGACAAAAGATCTAATGATCCCGAAAGGTAGTGAAATTATCCTGATGGCCTATCTTATCTCAAATAAGTTCCTAGAAAACTAATAGTTTCTTATATGCTGCATTATATTGTGTGTTATCTTCAATGAATTCTTGCATTTCATCATTTATACAAAGGAGAAGAACATTATAGCTCCAATCCTAAATATATTGCTGCCAATCCACTGTGGAGTTTACCAAGAGTGTTAGTAAATGGCTCACTAAAGATGGAGTTTGAGTTGAGATTCTTTGCTAGAATAACAATGACAGGATAATTGATGATTATGGGAATGGGGTTGGTATGATTTTACTAGCACTAGCATCTTTGCAGATGATAACTGTAACGGGTTAGCTGCACTTTAACATTGAATCCCAGAGAGCACAAAGAGACTTCTGTCAAGCTTGATGAAAATATCAAATATAAGACTGTACAGTATTCACCTAAATATGCTAAGCCCAAAGCACATCCTGGCCTGGAAGATCTAGCAAAAGCAATAGTAAATTTGAATGAACAACCATGAGTAGTAGAAAGCTGGGAGAAAATACATTTTGAAAGTTGTTTTCAAAACAAATCTTTCGGTGGTTTAGAAGGATTTTTTCAACTGTCCTTAACCGTCCTTAACCACCGAAAGCAGAGGTGGTTAACATGCTCGGATTTCGCCTCTCTTAACCACTGAAAGCACTGACAGGGCAACAAGACGCTATTTTTGCACAGATCAAATTTTTATTCATCCAAATGCTACGAGGAATGTTTCTTATGCAAGATATAGATTAAAAGCATCCATATTAAGGTTTGTTCTAGATTTAAAGGTGCCAACAAGAAGGAGAAGAGTGAATTTGCCACCTAATTTTGGTAAAAAACTGTCTTGAGTGAATTTGCCACCTAATTTTGGTAAAAAACTGTCTTCTTGACCAAAGTGACAAATTCGAATTAGCTATCAGCCTATGGAGATCTACTACAGCTGGAGATCTACTACAGCTTTTGAAGACTTTGAATGCCAGCAAGACTATTAGGATAATATATTGACCAAGTAAATAGGATCTTTTCCTATTTTCTTGAATATGTTTTGAATGTCTATTTTGAGTAAATTTGATCCAGTTTTCGGAAACTGTTTGTAAAGGCTATAAAGCCCAGAACATTTGATTAACATAGGGTAAGAATTTGGAGACTTTTTCACACTTTGTACTCAAGCTTTTCATTTGTAGATCAGTTTGTACAATCTTCTTTTGCAATTATCTGTTGAAACTTACATTTTCTTGTCTATTCTATATTTGCACATGGATATTTAATTCATGTTTATTCTGTTTGTCTAAACCCTGATGGTTGTCATCCTATCATTTCTTTGATGAGTTGAATTGCAAATATCATTTGCTCATTGTCACTGGCCATTCATGTATCTTTATGTGTGATTCTGTTGGCATAGTAAGAATTCTCCATACATTCACTTATTTACAAACCCTCTGAACAATGATAGTTAAAAACCTTGTCATCCAGTTATGTTTATGCATGTCTTGAGAGAGAAGGTTTGATTTAGTTATCTGACTTGATCCATTAAGAGAATATTATACACTATTGAGATATTAGTTAAGTTACCAGGCATCTCTGAGATACAACCTAAGAGAGTTTCCTGGAGTGATAAAAAATTGGCGCCGTTGCCAGGGAGAGGAGATCGAAGATTAACTTCCTTGGGAGATGACAAGATCCAGCTTTGATGATAGACAAAGTTTGGATATATTTTCGGTTGTAATAATCTATCTGGCGACTCCATGAAGGAAAAATTCAGTGGCGACTCCGTGAAGGATGAATTCAGTGGTGAATCCATTGTTTAGATATATGTTGATGACTCCATTGGTTTGTTATGAACAAGAGGTATGCATTCTGCGATTTCTCAAGTATTTATGGTTATCCTAATCCAGTGCCCAGTAGAGATGAATGGGACAATAACCTTCCCATATTTGGAGGAGAAGAGTGGGAAGTGCCAGCTAAACACTTTCTGGATTTTCATGACGTTATTCATCGACTTCAGATCGTACATGAGGATGTTCAAATTAAAATTTTTAGGTAGTCATTAGAAGGAATTTCTCTTGAGTGGTGTCGATCTCTTCCAAATCCAAGTATTAGTTCATTGGCAGGCTTTCATGCTACATTTCATTCATTTTGCAAAGAAACATTTTCAGCTGACCTTCTCTATACAGAGTGTTGTCATGAATTTTATTTGTTGAACATAGATTCAAGTAGCCATCAAGAGTATGCTGCAATAGAGGACACCTCTCATTGTGATTGATATATTGATGATATTCAGGATGTTAACCATTATATAGATTCTTTTGACATTGTACCAAATGTATTCAGTGTCTTGGGTTGTCATGAAGATCATATCTTTCCATTTGAAAACCTGAAACATGATCAACAGATTGATATATCAGCAGATGACAGTTTCGAATCTGTTGCAAATACTATGGATAGCCTTCAACTTTCAAATTGACAGACAAAAGGATATTGCAGTAGATATAAAGAGGAAGATGATGAAATGAAAAGTCCAGATCAACAGTGTTGTAGGAAAATCTCTCTGCGGACAGGTAGATCGCCTCAAAGAGCTAGACCCTAACTCTAAGACAGAAAGTGCTTAACGTGGACATTGACTTCCTTTCAAATCTATATAAACTAATATATGAGAAGGAAGGAGAATAGCAGTACCTATTTATCGACGTTTGTCCCTGAACGCTCCAAATCGAGCTCCAAACTCTCGCTCCTCCCTAAGTCCTGTAAACAAACAAAGTACGACCACTTCCTACTCTATTGATATTAGTTTGAAAACAGATTTATCTATCAATGATAAGTTCATGTAAGATCAGACACGAACTAGAAAGAAACAGGCCAAGCGTGTCATATTAATGAGAATAATGACAGTAGTACTTACAATCATAGATGCGAATGCGACAGCTTCGTCAGGTCCCCTTTGTCTAACCCCTGCTCAAAAGATCCACAACCTGGATGATAGCAGCTTCACTGATCACTCTCCTTTGACTGACTGTGTGTTTCCTATTAGATCATAGGTTTCATGCTAGCAATTCTTCCCCCTTTTCACCATCATAGAGCCTGCTTATATAGGTTAAGAGAAGCTTAACCTCTTGAGTTATCTTTAGAAAAAGTTGAGGAATTCCCTCCTTGGACCAGGGATCTTCTAATGGAACCAAGAATTTGAATGCAACTGCCTTCTAAACTTGAGATATCCTCCCCTTATTCTCCTCAACGGGCCAAATACTGCCTCAGATTAGACAGCGCTCCCTCAAAAGGGGCATCAAGGTGCTATAACGCTCCCTGGGAAGCTTGAGGGGGGCGCCATCACTCCAAGGATGGATAGATCTCCTTTAGAGGGGCAGTGGTGCATTATAACACTCCCCAAGACCTTATAGGGGAGTTCCAGCACTCCTAAGGCTGATGTAGGGGAGCGCTTACCTTCAAAACCTTTGTTTAAGAGCTCCTCTCAGGTGATAAGAGTTCCTTGACTTCAGTTAATCATTTTCCCTCCTCCAAATCAGGTGTATGAGATGTCTTAGGTGCCTCCTTAGTGTCGTCATTATGGCACTATGCTTGAACAACATTTGCGACACTTGTGAACAACTTGCGATACTTGCGAAAGTTGTAAGAAACATGCGACACTTACGACACTTATCGAAGTGAGCAATATTGAGGTGTAACAGATTGCCCCCCAAAGTATGAAGTTAGAAGATGCGAACTGATAACTGAAATTCTTTGTAGACGTTCAGGCAAGGGTATGGACTCGGAGAACCTGACGGAAGCTACACACAAACATCCAACAAATATCATGACATATTTCAAAACCCAAGGCAGGCATACTTATGCTTGGGTGATCAAGACTTGCAAGATATAGCCGCCATAAAATACACTGCAGATCCATAATTGTATTGATAAGAAGGTATAGCCACCGAAGATACAATGTGGATCTATACCCTGATGACTTGGACTGATCGTAGCTACGAAGAATAGACAGTGGATCTATGAGATGAAAAGACATAGCCACGACCAATACAAAGTGGATCTATGTAATAGTGTATGTGTTATTTGTCCAATAGAAACTCCTTCACAACCTGGGCAAAGCATATATCAAAGTGATCACTCAACCCAGGGTCTTCTTACTGATTCCAATGTGGTACGATTCTAATCATGTGAATAGATGTCCTGATGTCGAACATGGCAGAAACCACTTGATTACCGGTCAATGGTGTGAACCGTTAACAAGTGCGAGGGAGATCACCATTAATGTCAATGATTCCCAAGGTACCCTAGTACATTCCAACGAATGTGAATAGATGAGCTGAGGTTGAACATCCGTGGAATCATTCGATCAGAGGTCAATGATGTAAACCTATTGTCGAATGTGAGGAGGCCTGCCATTGAGGCATGCAGGTCCCAAAGTACTAACTGGTTTCTAAGCCTAATTCTCGGATAATGTGTTGAAGTCAACAGGAATAGACTCGTCGAGGGAGGGCCTTGATGTATTCCCCATCAACGACACGAAACAGACATAGAGATGTAATTGGTAGATCAAATGGGCATGGACTGACATAGGTTTTGAGGCAAGATATTTGGGATGGCTGACTCTAGAGGCGGATACTTCCCTTGAACATTGAGGCACAACAACAAAACATGACATGGACCAAAACTATGCAGTGGATACTGTGA
>JZKD02S1672895.1:581754-632686 GCA_000966675.3 Picea glauca
ACTATCGCTCGAAAGACGCCCTTTCTAACCTTTTAATGAGTGTGAAAGGAAGCAAGGTCACTCGACAATCTTTTCATATTTAGAGAGTCTGAAAAGAGTTTAAAGATGACTCCAGAGGGGTTCCTTTTTCGTGTGTTCATGTATCCGTATGGGTCCGAAAAAGAGATAAAAGTTTTCTCGGTTTCATTCTCATATTTTCGAGCTCAAGAACGAACTAAGACTATGCTCATAAGCATGACAAGGTAAATATTCCATCATAACTGCCAGGAAACCTGCAATGCCAAAACTACAAACCAGGGGTTTAGTGAAGCCATTATATTGTTAGAGAAACCCATAAATGACTATACCTTATAAAAAATGGAAATTTATAAATAACAATACAATGAAAATTCCATTTACCATTTTACTTTGCATAAGGATTTTGGAGTAGTAGAGATTCTCATTTTGAGGTGGATCTTGTTTGGCTTGCTGCCGGAGCTATGTTTGACCGCTTCTCTCGCCATTCGAACTAGGTAGATCTTCATCTCTTCTTCTTTCAATTACATGGTTTAATATTCATTTTCATAGCATCATTTAATTTAAAATATGAAGCCCTAAGTTTCCCCAAAAAGATCAAAATTGACCTCTTTTAAAAATGATGGAAAAAGGGGATTCTTTTTGCAAAAACGTTCTAGAAGGGGATGGTCAAGATGCCAACGCCTCAATAGCTAATTGGATGGGTCGTTTTTGGCAAAGAACCCATGAAAAATCCCCACATATGCCTACGCAACCATAAAGAAATCGTTTGCGTTTAAAAATGTTTCATTGTTGTATGATAGATATTAGATGGATAAGAGAGGGCGTGGTGATTGTAAAAGAGGGTGTGGTCACTCTAAATTACATGGGCATTAGATTTCATGTTTTTTAGATTTCTTTTAAAAATTGTCGAAATACCAAAATGTTGAAATAATGAATTTCTTTATTCTTTTGTTTTGCAGGTGATTTCGGCGACCATGATCGAGTGGAAAGAAAGAGAACATGATATGGATGACTTAGCCACCTTGCGGAGTCCTCACACACGGGCCGCATTGCGAGCTTGTGGCTTACTAAAGTTCTTCAAATTACAAAAAATGAAGAAGGATATTTTGTTGCTTGAGCATATGATCGGCCTATGGGATGTTGCAGAGCAAGGATTTCGGATTGGCACACAGCTTTTAACCATTGAGTTAGAAGATGTGTATTTTTTAACTGGCCTATCGAAAAGAGGGGTTCCCATATCTTTTTCCGGGCAGAGGGTGCTACCTGAGAAAGTGGACGTGTATCTGGCACGTCACTGTGTCCCAGGAGCAAGACTGGTAGGGGGTAGAATCCCCATCAAAGATATCTGAGAGCTACCCCTCCGATCCATACTGTTTTCTATCATGAGCGTGACGGGCAGTACTAGCGCGCATCTAGCATCAAGATCACAGGTGGCTTATGGTGTTCAGTGTTTAGAACCAACACTGTTCAACTGGAGTGCAGGGTTCCTTCAAAATGTGAAGGAACAGGTTTCACGGTGCAGGATGGGATAGAAACAATTTGGTTATGGATCTTTTCTAGTCTCATTTTTTCTGGAGTGCATCCCCCAGATGCAGCCTTAGATAGCACTGGCGATGCGACCAATGGACGAACCAAGAATGGAGAGGTGGACTAGTCTGTCTCCAAGGCTAGTAGCGGAGTCGGATTTCCATTTCACTGGCGATTTCTTTGCCTGGATGAGACGACAATATCTCTGGATAGAGGACTTCTCGTATGATGAGGTGGATTTCCGCGGGAGTATGGATTTGATTTTGCCCGTGGGGGAAGATTGGGATGCTTCAGGTAAGAGACTGAGCAACACCTTGTTTAGTTTTGTTTTTTAAGTTTTTAATATATATATGTATATATTTGGGTATGTAGAAGAGTTTTTAACAGATGTATTGTTTTCAACATGCAGACAAGGGAGTAGTGCGCCCAGCCGATATACTAATACCAGGACGTCATGGGGGTGCTCCAGTTGTAGTAGATCCGGGAGTACCCGTGATAGGTCTCTGGGAGGTCGAAAGAAACCTCCAAGGCCTCACGATGGGCATTCCTCCTCTACGGAGGGGAGAAGTGCCTTTACATCTGCAGAGGCACACTGTGGGAGTACCAGAGAATATCAATTCTCTACTGAGGCGCGTAGTGCACGCGGTGATGTGTTACTTGCAGCACAATGTAGTGTGGGGAGATTAGAGTCTCTCTGGTGATCGTATTTTGTATGCCTTGTCAAGCGACGTTGTATGGGTGTAAAGACCCAATATTTTTCTCTTCTACATACTTTTTGATGTAATCCAAACATTTCAGTCACGCCATATATATAGATATATATATACAGTCTCGAGTTTTTTACAGTGTCAAATGATTTGTACATGATGATGTCTATGATGTGTTTTTTAATTTACTTGTAATGTACAATTTTGCTTTCCTTGAATCTTATATGTGGGCGAGATACCGATCCATGATGTAATTATCTAACGATCCATGATGTAATTAGCTAACGAATCTGAAACACTATTGAGTTCTCTTGGAATGTGTCTATATTCAATGTAATCGAATATTCGTTCAAGACGGTGAACTTGCAGGTGGAGACGTAGAAGGATAGGATTACGGATAGCGTAGATACGGTTGAGTTGATAGACCACGAGTTGGGAGTTTAAGTAAACAATGATACGAGAGATACCCAGGGAGGAGGCTTGGGTCAACAGTCCAATGACAACATGATATTCTGCCATATTATTGGTCGTTGGTCCTAAGCAAATACCTCCTGTACTCACCACCTCGTCGAATTGGTAAATAACCCATGCTTTCGAGGCAATATTTCGGGTATGTCGACTAGCGCCATCCGCGAACCCAAAAAATATAGGAAAGGAAGACGTCATCTGCGCATGAAAACACAAGCACAATCATGAGTGGCAAAGGTAAAAACTCGAGCACGCAAAAAAAATAGACACACCAAACTAAAATACAATAATGTACAAAGTACAGATGCTAGGTGATCTAGGCATAGTACTTTTTAAGGTAAAGCCCGTTTCGGGGCTCTCCCAAGAAAATTCCATCATGATCTACTAATTCGTAGGTGCCTCTGTGTAGAACACGCTTCATGATGTAAGGACTGTGCCACAGAGGTTCTAACTTTCTTGTCCCCAATTTATTGTGAGCTTGGTCATAGACGAGGACTAAGTCTCCTTCTGCAAAAGTCCGAGGGTGGACGGATTTGTCGTATTGACTCTTAATTCATTTTTGATGTGCCTCATTAACGAGAGCAGCATCATGACGTGTTTCTTCCAGCTTGGATAGATACAAGAATCGTTCTTCTTCAGCAGAAGTATGGGGTAGGAGTTCTACTTTCAGTTTGAGTGATGGAATCTCACACTCGATTGGTAGAACGGATTCAATGCCATACACCAACTGGAAAGGAGTAAATCTAGTTGAGGTTTTCACAGAAGTGCGATAAGCCCAGAGAGCGGAGAAAAGTTGTAAATGCCACGATGTCTTGTTTGCCCCTACCATGCCTTGGATCATGGTTTTTAGGACTTTGTTGATGGCCTCAACTTGTCCGTTGGCCTGAGGGTAGTAAGGGGATGAATTTTCATGGCGAAAACCCAATTTTACATGTAATTCGCTCATCATCTGGTTCTTGAAGTGTGCACCATGATCAGTGACAATGGCACATGGTACACCAAAACGAGTTATGATATGGTTGAAGAGAAATAGAGCTGTAGTACGACCATCGTTCAGGAAGGTAGGCATAGCCTCAACCCATTTAGTGAAGTAGTCGACGACGACGATTATATAACTGTGCCCCCCAGCTGAGGTAGGCTTACACTGCATGAAATCAATACCCCACTTAGCAAAGGGGCCGATGGCGATAATGGGGTGCAGTGTAGTAGGGTGGGTGCGTGCCTTCTTGTTAAATACTTGGCAAGGTGGGCATTTTTTGATGGCCTCGATGCAATCTTTGAAAATCGAGGGCCAAAAGTAGCTGGCACGTAGGATTTTTTGGGCTGTGGCCATCCCGGAAAGGTGACCGCCACAGGCACCAAGGTGACAATCGCTCAAAATGCGTTTATCCTCCTCGTGAATCAGACATCGTCAAAGGATGGTGTCAATACCATGGAAATACAAGGTGTCGTCGATGATGAGATAACAACGAGAGTGGTGACGAATGCAGCGACGCTCGTCGCGAGAAATGTGGGGCTGAAAACGTTGGGTTTGAAGGTAAAGGAGAATGTCTCTATACCAAGGATCGGAGGTGCTGATGAGGAAGAGAGATTCATCGGGGAGAGAATCTCTAGGTTCAATGTCTTCATCGGCATGAGGGAGAGCACAGATAAGCTCTGCAAACACCAGGGATTTTTTGGCTTTGGCCTTCTTAAACTCAAGATCGAATTCCTGAAGAATAACAATCCATTTAGAATATTTTCCCCCAAGTACTTGACGTGTCAAGACGTGGTACATGGGGTTGGAGTCCGCGATCACCGTGGTGGTGCATAATAAGATGTAATGGCGGAATCTCTGGACAACGATGATGGCTACCAGAGCCAGTTTCTCGACATGTGAATATCGAAGTTCGGGTCCAGATAGACTCTTTCTCAGGTAATAAATCACATGTTCTTCGCCATTGGGGTCCTCCTGAACTAACACCATCGCAATAGTGGAAGTGGAGGCAGCCAAGTAAAGGATATAGTCCTTTGTATACTCTGGAGGGTGTAACAAGGAAGCGTGGGTCAAGGCGTGCTTGAGAGCATCAAATGATCGTTGGGCAGTGTCATCCCATATGAAAGGGGTGTTTTTCTGCAATAATCGCATGAATCCTTTAGTTATCTCAGCGTAGTTGCAGATGAAACGGCGTAGGAACTTTTCTTTTCCTTGCAAAGTTTGGAGTTGGGTTAAATTGGTAGGTGGGGGTAAGGCTAGAATGGCCTTAATCTTTAAGGGATCCACCCTGATCCCATCTTTGGAGACAATGAAACCGAGGAGTCGACCGGATTCGACAGCGAAAATGCACTTGTGTGGGTTCAAGCGAATATGGTAGAACCGACATCGAATAAAAATCGCCCGCAAGTGATCAATGTGATCAGATTGATTGGATGAGTGGGCGGGTAAATCGTCAAGGTAAGTCTCTGCGATATGCTTGATATCGTGGAAAGCATATGACATGGCCCACTGGAAAGTAGCACCATCATTTTTGAGGCCAAATGGTAACTTTCAATCATAAGGTTGTCTTATGTCGATCAGCAGGTAAGATTTCAATCTGGTTATACCCAGAAAAGCCATCCATGAAAGAGAAGATTACACTCCCTATGCAATTATCGATGATTTGGTCGATGAAGGGAATAGGGTAGTTGTCCTTGGGACAAGCTTTGTTGAGATCCCGATATTCAACACAAACATGGATGGTCCCTTATTTTTTGGCAACCAGAACAAGGTTGGAGACCCATTCTGTCAAAGGGACGGGATAGATGAAACCAAATTTTAGAAGTTTTTCAACTTCTGCCTTTATAGCTACGATTTTCTTGGGATGAACCGGGCGAAGCTTTTGTCGAACAGGTTTCGCGTCAGGGTAAGTCTTGATTTCGTGTACGACGATTGAAGGGTCGATCCCTGGTATTTCCTCGTAGCTCCAAGTGAAGAAATCTCGGAATTCTTTAAACAAAGTGGTGTAAGAGACCACTTCTTCGGGTGTGAAATTAGCACCAATGTTAATGCTTTCCACGACACCTTCTTTGATTGAAATATCAATAACGATTGTGGTAGAGATGTTACCCATGTTCCCCTCAGAGAGAGTGTCTTGTGTGAGGATAGGAGATTGCGGAGCATTGGTAACATCGGGAGGGAAGACAAAGTGTATGTCTTGGTGAATTTCTTCCAAAGGCGAAAGAAAAGAGGATCGATGATGGTTATCATCCCAAGGCAGATCGTCAATGCTAAGAATTTCCATAATAGATTCATCAGAAGGAAAAATTTGGGAAATGTAATCAACGACAGACGACAGGGAATCCAACCATGAGGGCATCGAGTAGGAATCAGGTGCCAATAAATGTGAATTGTCTGGAGAGGGAGAGGCAGATTGAATAGCTACGTATGCGGCCTCGGCTGGGCTAAGTGGCATAGTTTCACCGAGCACATCGAATTCCAGAGGACTAGGTACAATCCAAGGATTGATAAGACATAGTCGAGATCATATTGATGGTGGCGATATGATGCGCAGTAGGTGGAAGTGGTGTAGGGAAAGTACCCATAAGGCTAGAATCTTTCAATAAGCCAACACCAAGGCTTTCATACGTAACTGGGTGGTCTCCCAAAAAGGGAATGTTGTTGGTGGTAGGGATGCGAGCGTCGGGTGTACAGAAATCAAGCTGATCGACGGTGACAATTTTTCTTTGATAGGGGAATTGTACACATCGAAACACTGACGAGGCGACGACAGTCATAGCGTAGAACCAAATTCTTCCAAGTAGTAGGTTGTAATAGAGGGGAGCATCGACCACCTTGACATCAACGGCAACAGTTTTGCTGCCTAACTGAATGGCTAGGGATTGTAATAACCCATGAGGATGAAAACCTCATCCATCGAAAGCACGTAACATCGTAGGGGATTTGTTACGGGCAGGTGATTTTAAGCCTTTCCAACAAGCTAAAGGCATGACACAAGTAGAGGCTCCCTCATCCAAGATAGTTCGGTGGATTTGTTGATTGTGAACAACAACATCGATTTGAAAAGATAGCTGGTGGTAGAGTCATGGTTGATGATCATCTAGATTAAATGTGAGGTTATTTGATGACTTGGGATCAAAAGCGCCGATAGCATCTAAGAGCGTTCTATGTTGGCTGGGACAGTGTTGTAGAACTTCTAAAGCAGACATAGCACACGGATCTTGAGCCAAATATTCAACGATGTTGTAGTTTTGGGCAGTGCATGAATTAGGATTGAAGGTAGATTTCCAAATAGCTCTCTTAGGAGGGCGTAAGATGGAGTCAAAAGAAGGTTTCTCAATCTGAAGTGGCCTGGATGGAGGGCTGGCAGATGGAGGACTAATGGAAGATGGTAACGGGTCTGGTATGGGACCATTAGTAGTCTTCAGTTTATCAGGTTTAACTGGCGTGTCATATGTCGCAGAGCGAGTGGTCAGATTAACCCCATTAAACATGTAAATGTGGGCACTCATTGAGGCTTCATCATGGGGTTGGTTAGAACTGCCCCCTGGTGCGGGGGTTTGAGCAACCAAAGATTGCTGCTGTGGAAAAGGATGAGTAAGCATAGCGGGTTGTGAATTTCCCTTGAAAATATTGGCCACTTCATCGCGATGTGGGCAGTCTCGAGTGTAGTGATCGTCACCACAAATGAGACATGGGAATTTCAGTTTTCATTGTGGTTGTTTTTCGGCAGCAGGGGTTTGCAGTTGATTTTTTGGTTGTTCGTTGTTATTGTTTTTCTTTGGTTTATTTCTCGCTTTCTTCTTGCCCCCAAGTTGTTGTGAAGGGGTTGATTGGACCGCATTCACCTCAGAGACCTGAGTTTGAGGGGGGGTAGAAGAGGGTGCAGTTGGGCTGGGAGAAGCCGTCGAAGTGGGTCGCTGAGTCGTTCCAGTCGACTGGGAAGTAGATTGGGTTTTGACGAAGCTAATAACTCCATCCACGTGCGAAGCAGACGATGGTTTGGATGGATCATTAGTGGCACAGGTAGCATTCAGTATCAACTCGTACAGAGTACCAGACTGTGAATAGACTAAGTCTAAATACTGAGCTCGGGTGATAGCTTCTTCCTCGGTGACTACACCACCCATGGCAACATCATGAGCGATTTTGGGTAAAAATGATTTAGAGAACCATTCTGCTAACAATTGGTCAGGAATGACCGCTTTGATTAGCCTTTGTCGTCGTCTCCATTCATGAATATGATCAGAGATATGTATGGAAGTTGTCTGACGAAGGGAGGTTAATAGTTCAGTACCCGTCTCGTATCGAATGGGTAGTTCGAAGTGTGTGAGGAAGGACATGGCGAGGGAGTTGAAATCGTGAAAAGATGTGTGTGGTAGTTTAATATACCATTTTTCCGCGGAACCCGTAAGCGTTCGTTAGAAAAGATGCAAACGTATAGAATCGTCCATGAGGGAGTTGGATGAACACCACAAATGGAAAGTCATCACGTGGTTGTTTGGGTCTTCTCCAGACTTTCCGTTGAATTTTGGGATATCAGAAGGAAGTTTAGCTGGAATAGCTGGCCAAACTGGAGAATGATAAATAGGATCATTCGTTAACCGAGACAAATATGGAAGGTCCAGGGTGGCTAGAAAAGGTAGTCGTCGGTTAACCTATGGGTAATGTTGGTGTGGCATGGGGACACCAGTGGGGCCAATCACTGGGTTATGTGGATAATTGTAACTAGTGGGCCCTCTTGTATGAGGTTGGTGTTGACCAGGGTACACAGGATTTGAGGTGTTTTGAGAAGCATGTGTGAGCGGAGGATAACCGGATGGGTTTTGAGGGTTATAGGTTGGGTTTGGCATTTGTCCATAAGGAGGTTGTTGCGGAGTTTGAGAATTTTGTCCTGTCGAGAACTGTGGGTTTCCTCAAAAGGGACGTTCCATGGATTAGGCGTGGCAGACACATTTTGTCCATACGGTTGATGGTAGAATCCTGATTGAGGGTGCCCCCCAAATGGAATTTGTCCTTCGGTGGGAGGATGCCCCCCAGCTTGAGGTAGAGTTCCCAAAATTTGAGAACTAGACGTAAATGACTGACCGGTGTCGCCGAGCGGATTAGGACCACCAAGACCGGTCCCTCTAGGTTGTTGGATAGGTATGGAACTTCCCAGTACAACTTGGGTAGTAGTGGCAGTGAAAGCATTCATTGCTCTGTACCCAAAAGGAAGTGTAGGTCTTGGTGTTACAGGTGTGCCAATCACGGCTTGGTTGACCACTGCATTACTGACGGGAATAGTCAGGATGTGAGGGACTATTGTAGAATGGGTCGTCTGGAGGGGAAGAGTAGACCTTGGGCCAACAGACGATGTGCTCAGACCAACGGGCGGTGTGGCTGTAAAAATGGTGGTACCGGTAAAATGGTTTAGGGGTACGGTGTAGGAAATAGGTGCGTCAGCACCCATCCCTGTTCCATAAAGATCTCACACCATGCGCGGTGGACTTCGAACAATGTCTGCAGTCCAAAAAGGGTCATCGGCTAAATGGTTTTGATGAGACCCAGTCGGAATGTCAGAAGGATTGACGACGAAAAATTCACCAGCGGAATTCAGTTGGAGGACACGTCGTTCATATCCCTCTGGAATGTGGAAAGATTCCAGAGACTCTGAAACAATTCAAAAATTCTCTAAAGGAGTGGGAAATTATTCCTGGGAAGTTGTAGTGTCTTGAACCCTGCTCTATTGAGGAGATTCCTCCGTAGAATGAGGGGGTAAAGGGGTGTTTCCTTCCATATTTTCTGGAGGAAGTCCCTGTAGCCTCCGTGAATGGCGTGGAGGGTCGATGTTGGCGAAAAAGATCTATGGCCAACTACCAAAAAGAAACAGCATACGCTAATAGAATCTAAGAATCACAACCAAGCAAACAGGACCTTCTCTCGATGACCGTACTAGTTGGTGATGAAATCCAACGTCGCATGATCAAGTCAAGAAGGGGCGAGGATAGGGTGGAACAGTTACAATGGCGGCCTGCTTAACGGACTTACGCCTTGGTACAAGCTTCCACGCAGTAATTGTGGATTTACCCTCCAAGGAGCCCAAGTGAGTTTGACCAATGTCTTCTCCAGGTACAGTGAGACTTCCCTTCACTGTCACCTTGTGTAAGACCCTAAAGATTATGGCCACTAAGGTTACCAATCCACAGTCAGCCCCTGGGTGGGAACAGTCGACAATCCGATCCGAACATATGGGCAAGGTATCGAGCCCAAAATCAACTAAAAGGATTCCATGCAGTAATTGTGGATTTACCTTGAAGCGATCCCCATAATACGATCTGACCACCACAATCAGTTAAACCACGGAGGGATAATCTCCATAGCTCACCCGAATGTGACCTCGTGCGTAACCCCTGTGTGAGAGGGGGATCCTAGGCAAACTTATACGATAATTGGATTTGACTCTCCCTAACTCAGGATGCTAATGTTTGTTTTGGAAACTTTGGAGAGTTATGCTCACAGCCTAATCCAAAGTACTAAGCCTAGTCTACTGTTGGTGGAGGATCCTAGAAAAGAAAAAGTTCTAGATAATTTTTAATTAGCATTCATTTTATAGCTGTTCTTTACTCAAAAGGGGTGCATGGAAGTGAAACGAATGGAATTATGACTCAGTCCCAAAAATGCATCAAAGATGATAAGCAATCATTTCTTTTCGATGAACATCTATCTAGGGGAGAGAGAGAGAGAGTTATTTTCACTAACATGCACTAATAAGGAATGTCCTCAAACAAATTTTCTTCAATCAAATCCTGATGTGATGCTAAAAATTTAGAGATACCTTCTAAAATGCACAATCAATCATGAAGATGCTTCTTTATTGTTTGCACATGAATAATGATTAATTCAAAATAGTGCTCATCTTGCTAATTATCTTTTTGGATGAATGAAAATTAGACCAACACAAGCAAGAATCATACAAACAATACACCCTCTTGTTGTGATCAAAACAAGAAGCGAAAGAAAAGAAACAATCAAGGAAAAATCAAGAACTTCACACTAAAAGAAATGTCGAAGAACAATGACCTTGACTAAAATCAAATGAAAAGATCTGTAGGCCTCTGATGACCTTCACCAACATTTTTCGCTTAGTCAAAAAGGGAGAGAAAGACAATGCATGGGTTTTAAACTCCAAATGACAGAAAAAATCAACAACAATAGTGAAGGAGGCTACAAAATCCAAACAACAAGATGTTTGTTCTTCATGAAAGACAGATGTCAAAGCTAGAAAGTAAGAAGGATCGACTCACAAAGTGACCCAGCAAGAGAAACACAGAGGTAAAACCCTAGAAAAACAATTCTGGAAGGTTTATTGGCCAAAGGAGGGTTGGCGCTCTGTTGTCAAGGACAAGGAGCATTATAGCGCTCTGTGTAAGGCACTCAGGGAGCGCTGGCGCTCTCTTAACACAGGGACAGGGGCGCCAGGTTCAGAAAGCTCCTAGAAGTCTAAAAAATCTGAAAATTGCAGTTCAGTTTCGACAATTAGGTTGAGTGTGATGGGGTAGGGAGTCAATCAACTCATGAAACCAATCAAAAGAGGAGTGAACCAGGTCTGAAACATTCAAGGGGTAAAACAAGGTCTATGAGGAGAAATCAAAACAAGAAGTTTTGATTTGAGGACTCCCCAGTGGAGTCGCCAGTTTCTGTTGTAGGAAAATCTCCCTGCGGACAAGTAGATCGCCTCAAAGAGCTAGACCCTAACTCTAAGAAAGAAAGTGCTTAACGTGGACACTGAATTCATTTCAAATCTATATAAACTAATACATGAGAAGGAAGGAGAATAGCAGTACCTCTTTATCGACGTTTGTCCCTGCATGCTCCAAATCTAGCTCCAAACTCTCTCTCCTCGTTGATTCCTATAGACAAACAAAGTACGACCACTTCTTACTCTATTGATATTAGTTTGAAAACAGATCTATCTATCAATGATAAGTTCATGTAAGATCAGACACGAACTAGAAAGAAACAGGCCAAGCATGTCATATTAATGAGAATAATGACATCAGTACTTACAATCGTAGATGCGAATGCAACAGCTTCGTTAGGTCCCCTTTGTCTAACCCTTGCTCAAAAGATCCACAACCTGGATGATAGCAGCTTCACTGATCACTCTCCTTTGAATGACTGTGTGTTTCCTATGAGATCATAGGTTTCATGCTAGCAATTCTTCCCCCTTTTCACCATCATAGAGCCTATTTATATAGGTTAAGAGAAGCTTAACCTCTTGAGTTATCTTTAGAACAAGTTGAGGAATTCCCTCCTTAAATCAGGGATCTTCTGATGGAACCAAGAATTCGAATGCAACTGCCTTCTAAACTTGAGAGATCCTCCCCTTATTCTCCTCAACGGGCCAACTACTGCCTCAGATTAGATAGCGCTCCCTCAAAAGGGGCATCGGGGTGCTATAACGCTCCCTGGGAAGCTTGAGGGGGGCACCGACGCTCCAAGGATGGATAACACTCCTTCAGAGGGGTAGTGGTGCGTTATAACACTCCCCAAGACCTTATAGGGGAGCTCCAGTGCTCCTAAGGCTGATGTAGGGGAGCGCTCACCTTCAAAACCTTTGTTTAAGAGCTCCTCTCAGGTGATAAGAGTTCCTTGACTTCAGTTAATCATTTTCCCTCCTCCAAATCAGGTGTATGAGATGTCTTAGGTGCCTCCTTAATGTCTTCATTATGGCAGTATGCTTGAACAACATTTGTGACACTTGTGAACAACTTGCGATACTTGCGAAAGTTGTAAGGAACATGCGACACTTACGACACTTATCGAAGTGAGCAAGATTGAGGTGTAACAAATAGTTCATAATACATTTTCCTCTGATAGAGAAGTAACATAGACTTAAATATGAGATCATTGAAAGCCATCAACATAAGTACTTCAAGTTTCAGTTGGAACAACAACATAAAGAGGTATTCTCTTATGATTTTGATGACCCTATTGTTGATTATTTGGAATCTATGAGTAGCGTGAATGTCAAAATATTTCTGTCAGAAGAAGGATGGTTCTGTCATCCTTTTAAAATGCATTTTTGCATTCTAGGCATTCCTTTATTTTTTGGGTTCAGATCAAGGATGTTATCAGTGAATCATTTTCTTAAATGGCTTCATTGGAAGTGTGATTTCACTTGATTAAGAAGCAGTGAAATGGGTTAATGTAGGAATAGGCAGAAGAATAAGCTTGTCATTGAGCAGATATATTGTTTTTCAATTGTTGGTTTGTTAAGAAAGTGGAGCAGGTCGAAAAGTTTCCATGGGATCAGTTGCAAAGTTTTCATGGGATCAGTTGCACATGCCAGATGACTCCATGCCAAATAGTAAAGGCACAAGGTCTGCTAGGTTGTTGGAGCCTCACATGGAGGTCTCCATCCCAGTTGGAGCTAGATGTTAGCACTCAAATTTGTCTTTTAAAATTTGAAAGTGTTTTGAACATATTTACATTAAATTTTGTCAAATTTTTTATCTTTTGGCAAATTGTCATGAGCTATGATCTTCCATCAAAACTTGATATACCTCATCATTGTCCAGAAGGTCTTTGTATCTGCCATATTGACCTGCAAAATCAAAAAATGATAAATCCTGCCTGAGATTTTTGATTTGGATGTGTTCCTAGTGTTTATTGAGCTTTTATAAAAAATTATCAAAACATGAGTGGTGTGTGCTAAGTGACCTAAGCCCTTAATCCAAACCTATTCTTTTTTCCCTATGCCTAATTCTATTCATATTTCAATCTCTGTATGCATTTGCAATTTGTTTCTTTTACTTAGCCTACCTCTCGGGTTTTCCTTTTTAACCAAAAGTATAAGGACCCACAGGTCCAAGTCCCAATTCACATGTTATGATTTAAGTCAAGAATCAAGTCATATGACAACATACAAAGGCCAGCGTTGAGAACCATTCCTATTTCACCTCATCTACAAGTGTCGTTTGTTTAATTGTATAAGTGTATCTTGCAGAATTTTGACAAATACATGCGCAGCTTCCAGTTTTGCAAATAGTGAGAGTCACCAGTATGCCAAGTCGACAGGTCAATTTACAGCCAGGTCACAAGTTAAATCAAGCTGCGGCGTGTACCTGTAAAGGAATATTTCCAAGAAGAGGTCAAAACAATCCAATGTTATTTGAACAATAATACGATTATGATTGTTGGCTCTGCACTGGGTTTTTTTTTCATAGTATCATTGATCCCATCAAAGAGCTTGTTGATTTGGCCTTGCGGGTTTTTTCTTTCACATTGATCTCTGCATTGGAGGTTTGTGTTTCTTTTTGCTTGCAAACTAGGGTATCCGATTCCACCTTTTGATTTCACTGTTCAAGGAATCACTTCAATATCGGTAGGCATTCACAAGTATCAAAAACTATTTAGCAGAGAATAAAGCCAAATTCCAAGCCACAAGTTAAGTCAAAAATCAATTACAGGTCGATACACTATGCCAAGTGCAATCATTGAGTTCCATTTCTAATGATTCATGAAAGGTTTATGATAGCATTAAGGTTACCATCTTCAAACATTGATGATTGTGGAATATGTCGCATGAACAAAATAAAGACAACTGACAGGTGCACGAGATTGCAGGTGCCAAAGATTTTGCAGATGTCAAAGAAATAGTGCCTAAGAGTTTACAAGTGTTGATGCTTACTATTACGCATCAGTGTTCCAAGTTACAAAGCTAAAGAATCTAAAAATCCAATGCATGGGGGATTCGATCTCTGAAGAAAAAATAGACAATTGCCAAAACATTTTTGTTTTTGCAGGCAAAGAATGTGTGCACAGGTGTCCTATGGTAAGCATAGTTTAGTTTTTCGATTGTTTTGATAGGTTGAAGGAATCGGGCCACAAATCATGATGTAGAGCCACAAGGAAGAACCATGAACAGGTGGATTTCAGGTTTTGCGCAAGGAACCTTTGATAGTTTATGAAGATGGAAAACAAAACTCAACATCTGGAAAGGTCAGTGGCAAAGTTGAAAATGTCTGTTGGAAATAACCATGGGAAAACTGATGGACATATGAGGTCACTGGAGGACCTTTTGAAAGAGTGTCAAACAGAGGTTCAGATTCTTCATGACAAGAAAGATGGAGAGTCATGAAGAACAACTTCACAATCTGCTAATGCAAAGAAATATAGATGAGACAAAAGATGTAATGATCCCGAAATGCAGTGAAATTATCCTGATGGCCTGTCGTATCTCAAAGAAGTTCCTAGAAAATTAACAGTTTCGTATATGTTGCATTATATTGTGTGTTATCTTCAATGAATTCTTTCATTTCATCATTTATACAAAGGAGAAGAACATTATAGCTCCAATCCTAAATCTATTGCTGCCAATCCACTGTGGAGTTTACCAAGAGTGTTACTAAATGGCTTACTAAAGACGAAGTTTGAGTTGAGATTCTTTTTTGGAATAACAACGACAGGCTAATTGATGATTATGGGAATGGGGTTGGTATGATTTTACTAGCACTGGCATCTTTGCATATGATAATTGTAATGGGTTAGTTGCACTTTAACATTGAAGCCCAGAGAGCACGAAGAGCCTTCTGTCAAGCTTGCTGAAAATATCAGATATAAGACTGTACAGTATTCACCTAAAGATGCTAAGCCCAAAGAACATCCTGGCCTGGAAGATCTAGCAAATGAAACAGTAAATTTGAATGAACAACCATGAGTAGCAGAAAGCTGGGAGAAAATACATTTTGAAAGTTGTTTTCAAAACACAACTTTTAGTGGTTTAGAAGGATTTTTTCAACTGTCCGTAACCACCGAAAGAAGAGCTTTTAGTGGTTAACATGCTCAAATTTTGCCTCTCTTAACCACCGAAAGCACTGACAGGGCAGCAAGACACTATTTTTGCACAAATCAAATTTTTATTCATCCAAATGCTACGAGGAATGTTTATTATGAAAGATATAGATTAAAAGCATCCATATTAAGGTCTGTTCCAGATTTAAAGGTGCCAGCAAGAAGGAGAAGAGTGAATTTTCCACCTAATTTTGGTAAAAAACTGTCTTTTTGACCAAAGTGACAAATTCGAATTAGCTATCAGCCTATGGAGATCTACTATAGTTTTTGATTAGGATAAGATATTGACCAAGTAAATAGGATCTTTTCCTATTTTCTTGAATCTATTTTGAATGTCTATTTTGAGTAAATTTGATCTAGTTTTCCAGGAGCTAGAAACTGTTTGTAAAGACTACAAAGCCCAGAACATTTGATGAACATAGGGTTCGACTTTGGAGACTTTTTCACACTCTGTACTCAAGCTTCTCATTTGCAGATCAGTTTATAGAAGCTTCTTTTTTAATTATTTGTTCATACTTACATTTCTATTCTATATTTGCACATGGATGTTTAATTCATGTTTATTCTGTTTGTCTAAAACCTGATGGTTGTCATCCTATCATTGCTTTGATGATTTGAATTACCAATATCATTTGCTCATTGTGAATGGTCATTCATGTATCTTTATGTGTGACTCTCTTGGCATAGTAAGAATTCTCCATACATTCACTTATTTACAAACCCTATGAACAGTGATAGTTAAAATCCTTTTCATCCGGTTATGTTTATGCATGTCTTGAGAGAGCAGGTCTGATTTAGTTATCTGACTTGATCCATTAAGAGAATATTATACACTATTGAGATATTAGTTAAGTTACCAGGCATCTCTGAGATACAACCTAAGAGAGTTTCCTGGAGTGATAACAGTCTGCAACATAGACATTTATTTCTTAACATTTTATTGCCACATTTGAAGTATCCATTGAGGCATCATAAATTCTAGACATAGGATGAGGCCTTGCAAGCAACCTTGCAGTTAGACGAAAATTAATATAAACCTACATATCCAATTGTGGAAGAGTTGAGACTAGATATGAAGAACCTGACATTTTAGTTGAATCAGAATAAGGGACAGGAAAAGAGGGAATTTGTTTGGTGTACATTATGTAGAATAGAAGGGCATCAAAAGAATGGGTGCCCAACCTATGTGTAGTACTTGGGAGAAGGAATGTAGAACTTGTTACCTCCAGGTGGACCATGGTGTGAGATATGTAGAACACAGAGACATGATCCCTATCATTGTCCCATGATGCAAAAGTATCAATTAATACTCAAGACTACATTTTGTAATTTTGGCAAGTTAGTTGGACATGAAGACAAGGAATGCAGAAAATTGGAAATAATGAAGGAGAGGACATTGAATACTTATAAGGTGCAGGATGAATTAATGACAGAACAACCTGCACAAAAACCATGGTATTATAATGCACAATAGTTTGGATCACAACCATAGTATAATAATGAACAATAGTTTGCATCACCACCATAGTATAATAATGCACAACTACAATACAATCAATCACTATAGTATAATACACTGTGCGGGGAAAATCAATTAAACAAAGGTGGCTTCAGAGGAGGAGGTTGTGAATTTGGAGGAGGTAGAGCACCAATAGTTTGTCATAACTGTAAGAAACCTAAGAATTATGCAAGGGATTTTCCATAGCCACATGTGACATGTATGTATTGTTGCACAACCGATCATGAGACAAAAGATTGTCCAACACTTATGGTAAAGATACAAGACAAGAGGAACCAAAATAGATAGAATGTGCAATGGATTGTTGTGGAAAATAGATAAGAGGATGGTAATAATATCCATGTAATTAATAGAGGTGGAGCCAACTCAAGAGAATATGCAGCAAAGAAGGAGCATGATCAGTACCAGTGGGTCAAGAAGAAGACAACACCCCAACAGAATTTTGATGCATGCAAAGATAAGGAGACATTCAAAGAGGATAGACATGAGATCTTAAAGGAGAGTATTGCTTCTACTTCAAGAAAAAAGCTAGAATACGATGTACCAGTCTATGACATTCCTTACTTATTTGATTAGGCCAAGAGGGATAAGACATCAAAACAAGTAAGTAATCTAAGAAACTTTTTGGGGTCTCGTGTGAAGTTATTGAATGATAAAATCTCTTTACAAGTATTACAAAGTCTGTTAGAAAAGTGCAGTTCTGGAGAAGGGATGAATTTAGAAAAGAAAAGAGTTAATCAGGTCTGTAAGAAGAGAAGAACAAGTAGGGAATTCAGGTTGAATAAAAGCATTGGAGATTTCAATATGGGGGATATTATATTAGACTCAGGGTCTGAAGTAAATGTTCTTCCTAAGAAGACATGGGAAGATATGGGGGAACCTACATTGGGGTATTCACCAATTCAGTTGAAGCTAGAAAGTCGGCATAGATTGGTTGCAATTGATATATTGAAGGGGATGCCAATAGATCTATATGGTGTGTGCACTATGGCAGACTTTGAAGTGATTGACATAGTAGATAAAACTTCACCATATCCAACAATGTTGGGTCTAGATTGGGATTTTGATAGTCATGTTATTATTAACTTGAAGACCAAGAAGATGCTCTTTAAATCAGGAGAATATAGAGTTATTGTGCCATTAGATCCTTCAAAATGAGGGAGATATGTGGAACCTGCAACATAAAATTTTATTAAAAAAGAAATAAATCAATTGTATAGAACTACTGCGCATGAAGAGGATCACATCAACCCAACTGCAGATGGAATGTTGAGTTGGAGGAGCATTATTTCTTTTGCTTCATACTATGACACAAGACTGTAGAACTGACAGTAGTGATTACATGATTAATCTACCAGAAGGTGTGCCATAATGATGTGAACACTAAGATAGGTTGGTACAGAGTTAAGAGAACCTCCTACTTTTTATGGTTAGAATGATTTAGAATAATTTTTAATGAATTTTGAGTTAGAATTAGTGAAAAATAAAAGTTTACCAGTACTAGATATTTATTTTAAATAAACACCTGCACGATGGTGTGGAACTCATAAGGAGAATATTAATAACTAGTATCAATGCAAGAGGTTATTGCGCATCAGATTTGGCACAGAACGTGAGAACATATATGTGGAGAAGTATGATGGAATTGGACAACCTAGAGAACATGTAGACAAATGTATAATTCAGTGGATTTTGGTACCACCAACATAATGTCCACATCATTTTATTCACACATTAGAAGGAATTCCAAGGAACTGGTACACAGAATTGGAACAATGCAGAGAAACTACAAATTGGGAGGAAATGTAGTAGAATTTTGTGATTAAATTTTCATTTGAACACGAGAGTCTAGAAATGGATACAAAACTAAAGGTGGTAAGAGACAAATTTTTTGAAGAACTTGAAGTGGAAATTGTGGCAACTTATCATAACCAGAAGAGACAAACAGTCAGACAATTGCTACACTATTATCATGTCACAGAAGAAGAATACCCAACAAAAGAAAACCCACACAATATACAGATCACAAAAGTTGAAGGGGAAAGAGAAGTTGAAGGTCCAAAGTTAGAGTCAGAATATTATGCTTCACCTCTGAGGATAAAGATGGTAAGTATTGGAACAACATAAAACCCAAATATTGTGAGTATTGGAGATTATTGAGACAATCGGACAATAGAAAGAATAACAGAGTTACTGCATGAGTACATTGATTTGTTTCCAGCAACATTTTCAGAAATGAAGAGAGTAGCAGGAGAACTTGGATATATGAAGATCCGTTTGAAACCATATGCTAGACCGATAAGGAAAAGATCTTATAGGTTGAATCTCGTGTATAAGAAGAAAGTGAAGGCATAAATTGAGAATATGTTAGAGACTGGTGTCATAGAACTTGTGGAAGAATCAAAATGGATCAACCCCATGGTAGTGCAGAAAAAGAAACAAGGGGTAATGAGGATCTATGTTGACTTGAGGAAGATGAATTATGCATGTTTGCATGATCATTTCCCTACCCCATTTATAGATGAAGTATTGGATAATGTAGGAATGCAAGAAGCATATTCATTTACTGATGGGTTTCAAGGGTATCATCCGATCAAGATAGCACCAAAGGAAAGACATAATTCTACATTTTCTATAGAATGGGGATCATATCAGTATACAATGATGCCTTTTGGATTGAAGAATGCACCTACAATTTTTTCCAGAGTAGTAGTAGTTGCCTTTAAGGATTTTATTCATAAGTTTTTGGAAGTTTATTTAGATGATTGGACAATATTTAGTTTATTGAAGGATCATGATGAAGTACTAATATTGATGTTAGACAGGTGTATATAGTGTCAAATTTCATTGAATATTAAGAATTGCATTTTCAACGCACCTTTTGGAATCTTGTTAGGGCATGTGGTGTGTAAACAAGGTTTATTAGTTGATCCTGCCAAAATTGTTTTCATAGTGAATTTACCACCACCTAATTCAGTGCACCAGTTAAAAAGTACAATTGGTCATGCAGGGTATTTGTAGGATGTTTATAAGGGGATATGCACATATTACTGCACCGATGGAGAAATTGTTGAAGAAGGACATTAAGTATCAGTGGAATGAATATTTCCAGCAGAGTTTAGACATCTTGAAGAAGAAGATGGTGAAAATGTCGATTTTAGTGTTTCCATATTGGTTAAAGGAGTTTCATGTGCATGTGGATGCATATGCAATAAAACTGGGAGAAATAGTAACACATCTAGGAAAAGGTGATATAGATCACCCAATTGCATTTCCAAACAAGAAGTTAGCAGATTCAGAGAAGAACTACAACACAATAGAAAGGGAAAAATTAGCTATGGTATATGCATTGCAAAACTTCAGACATTACTTGTTAGGCCAACATTTTAAGATGTTTACAAATCGCTCTGCTCTTAGATATTTGGTCAATAAGCTATTGTTGGGGGAAGAATATAAACATGTTTTTTTTTTGTTTTAGTTATTTGATTTAGAGGTTGTTGTGAAACTTGGAAGATTGAATGTGGGACTAGATCATCTGTCAAGGATAACCAATGGAGAAGAACCCATAATTTTCGAGGATAATTTCCCTAATTCACAATTATTTTTTGTGCAAATTGTTGATGAGTATTTTGTTGAGATTATTGAGTTTTTGAGTATAGGATTTTCCCCAAAGGAGTTTAATATTGTGCAGAAGAAAAATTTGGTAGTTAGAGTTGCAGACTACCAATTTATTCTAGGTCACTTGTACAAACTTGGTGTAGACAACATTTTGATGAGATGTGTCATGGAGCACAAATGTTCTATCATTTTGGCAGAAGAACATGAAGGAATAACTGGAGGACATTATGAAGGGAAAGATACTATGCATAAAATATTTCACACAGGATTATGGCGACCGACAGTTTACAAGGATGCAAATGAATATTTTCATAATTGTGATGTCTATTAGAGGGTTGGAAAGCCATCTAGGAGGGATGAGATGCCACTGAGACCTCAAGTAACATTGATTTTTTTTTATAAGTGGGTAGTAGACTTTGTAGGTCATATTAATCCACCAACCAGAAGATCAAGAGCTAGGTATATCATTACAATAACAAAGTATTTAACCACATGGGTTGAAGTAGTAGCAGTGAAGGATTGTAGCGCATAAACTGCAACACACTTATTATTTGAACATTTAGTCACAATATTTGGATTCCCTAGAGTTTTGATGAGGGATCAAGGGACTCATTTTATCAATAGTATTATCCAAGAAATGACTGAATAATTTGAGATACATCATCAGAAGAGAGATCCTTACCATCCACAAGCTAATGGAATAGTGGAAGCATTTAACAATATATTGGAGAATTCCTTAACCAATATTTGCAATGTGAATATGGATGATTAGGATTTGAATGTACCAAGAATAGTATGGGATTATATAACTACATGAAAGAATATTATAGAGAATACACCTTTCAGATTGGTGTATGGACATAAATAAGTGGTTCCTTTGGAGTATTTGATACCTAGTATGTGCATTGCAGCTATTACAAGCATGATAGATAGAGGTGCAGTGCAGGAAAGGTTGGCTAAACTTATGGAACTGGAAGAAGACATGATTATAATTGGTTTACATCAAGAGGTACAGAAGGAAAATGATAAATCTTGGCATGGGAGACATATTAAGAAGAAGAACTTCAATGCAGGAGATCTGGTTCTCCTCTATGAAAGTAAATATTTGCAACACCCAAGGAAGGTTAGGATGCATTGGCTAGGACCCTTTGAGATAAAGTCTCTCTCAGATGGAGGTGTTGTGCAACTGCATGATTTAACAAGAAAGGATATTCAAGGCATGGTGAGTGGTAGTCGACTGAATCTGTATAGGGACAATCAATTTACCAACCCTCAGTAATTGCAGTGCAGAAGTTAGACTTGTATGTATTGTATATAGTAGGAGTTAAAAGAAGAAAAAAGTAAAGAAAAAAAGTATAAAAATGAGGAGAATCCAAAAATAAGTAGGTATATGTATAAGTGATAGACACAAAATTAAAGGATACACTGTGAAAGAAGGGGAAAATATACAAACAAAAGAGAACATTGGAAGAATAACATAAGCCATTGAGAATTATATGGGCCATATCATAGACTTAAAGGCACAATTGAAACCAAGATCGCCGCCAAAATTTAGATCATAGAGACAACAAGAGGTAGACAGACACATGGAGAACATGATGTAGAGTATCAAGGAAGTTTCAGAGTTATACGAAAGAAACACATAGCTATGGAAAAGTCTGCATGAGGATGAAAATTTGCAGGCGTTGGAACAAAAGGAGGAAGGAGTCAACACGTCTGTGCAAGATTTTAAGAAAAAACAAAAGGAAATGAACATACATGATAGGTTGAGGAGTGCACAAGAGTTAAAGAATTTACAGACATAATTGAAGAAGGTTCAAATAGAGAAGAAGTTGAGGTGGGCTCAGCTGGAACCATTCCAGGAAGATGCAAAGAACATGTTGATAGAGATGGATACAACCAAGGGACAGATGGAAAACCTTATGTTGGAACCTGAAGAAATACTCAAAGAGAATATCATTGTGCAAACTGTGGAGTCTTTTTTTGAGAAGAGAGTAGAGTTGAAGACTCATGATGAAGAGATTTCAGATAGAATCTAGAAATTAGAGAAGTCTGTCAGAGATGCAAACACTAATTTAGTGGCTCAGGGTGAGCCACATGTTAGTGTTGGGGGCCTATTGGAGTAGGCTATTTTGTGGAAATGTGAAACAATTTTGGAAGATAGTTGAGAAAGGGACCACAAATGGAGCGCATGCCAAAAGTCAAGGAAAGAAACATGTCAAGAATCAAGGAAAAGCAATGCCAGAAAGAGAAGATTCAAAGAAAGGAATGGTTGGATCGAGGACCAACTGTGCGTAGGAGGTTGTAAAGTGGAAAAACCTATTCCACTAGGGTTAGGGTTTTAGGTCCTTATGTTAAGGGTTTTTACCCATTTTGGTAGTATAAATATGCATTGTAAGATCTTAAGAGATCATCTAGTATCTAGCAAGTGAAAAGAGTTAGAGTCAGTTTTGGAGATGAGTCTATTTTTGAGATTGTAACTAAGGGTTAGGTCAAAAGATATGGATTTTGGTGTGACACTGGTTGGCCTCACACATATGTGCATTCCAAATGAACCTTTTGATGTAATTCACGCAACGTATAACTTTGATGAAGAATAATAAGAAGTGGAATATATTTTTGGATGTAGGCTGGGGGGGTGAACCACGAAGAACCATCCCTTCCATGATTGCAAACATTTGGGTCTTGTAGTCACCCATAAGCCATCTCAGGTGAGACTACACTTTGCAATTTGTGCGTGGTTTTTCCTTCTGGTTTACCAGAAGGGTCGGTGGCTTCTATGGTTTTTTTGGAGAAATAAGGTAGAACCCACATCATCCCATACATCCAACATGTGCCATACCATGTATCATCACCACTAAGCATGTGCCATAACAACATAAGCATAACCCTTAAAACTTACCTCTGATCTTGTAGCTGAGCTGAAACTCTGTAATACTAACATGTAACCTTTCCTCAGTCCTAAGAAGCAAGACACCAACATAATCCCCAAATTTTTCTTAGCCTCACAGGACTAAGAATTGATGTAAAGTGGGGCCTCGCATGACAGGAACTGTGAAACCTACGGGGATGCCTCACAGAACTAGCTATATGACCTGCGAGGATAATACAATTAGGGTTTTTACAGACAACCCTAGCTCTCCTCTAAAATCCTGAAACTCCCACACTTCTCACTTATCGTGACCTCATATTTTGTCATCACAAACTTTCCAAATAGATCACTAATTCACTAGAATATATTCAATATAATAAATAAGTGAATGTACCTATGAAGGACTCCTTTAGATGTATTGATACTTTTTCTAGGTAACCTCTTTCCTTAATATTTGGGGCTTCTTGACTTTCTTTTTACAACCACTTTACCGTTTCATTAAAGACTTGTAACCAGCCAAGGGATTCTTGACCATTCTTTAGGGATTCTAAATTCACAGGGCCATAAATCCTCAACCATGAGGAAATATTTGGCATACCACCTATCACCAGAAATTGAATGAAGAGGAATATCCATTTATGAGTGTGTTACATACATTTTCATTTTCCTTCATGTCCTTATTCATCAAACAAATTCAGGTATCATGACCACACCTCCCGGGATTCGTGTAGACTTCATCAAATGCACCCAACACATATGCTGACATCAACCACTCTTGTTGGCATCAATGAAGACTAACTCACCATCAATATCAATCACAACTCTAGTATATCTCGAACACTTTGAGGGTTGACATCAATAAAAACTTATTATCCAACAATCTCCCCATTTGGAATTGATGGAAACACCAGCATTGATGGAAACACTCATACTCCAATACGCATGATCCCCCTGTGACCATTGCTCATCATCAATGTTTCTCTCTCTCCCCCTTTGACATCAATGGAAAATGGTATCTCTCCTTAGGGATACTCCCCCTATATTCATGCGTCTATTATTTGTCTTTAAATTTTTCTGTCCTCATCTTTCTTTCCATGTTCCTATTCTCTTTTTGATAGAACAGAGTGACTCCCCCTAAAATTATACCTTATCTAAACAATCCTTATCTAACTTTATGTTCTTGTATCTTTCTGTAATATTCCATATATCAAAAGTATGCGGAATAGAATAAAATGCTAGAAATGATAGATGAAAAACAATATAACGAGAACAACACCACAATAATACTAAAATGATAACATAATAACACCATAAGAGCACTTTGATTACTGAGAGAAATGTTCACTTGCCTATTCAAGGGGGAAACCTCCATTTGATCAAAGATCTATTACAATAATATCTAAGACAAAGTTCTCATACCCTTGACTCCTATTTATACTAAATATGTCTATCAAAAGAACCATCTAGAGGAAGATCATTCTAGAAGTGGAAGCTTCTATTAAGTCTTCTTACATTCGAATTATTATTCTTTATTTCCAGGCCTTATTAATATTGACCTTTATTACATTGGAATATAATATTCTACCTACATGAGGGGTTAGGTCCGTAACATGTCCTCCCCCTTAAAAACAACCTTGTCCTCAAGGCTTGAGATGTGGAATTTTTTTCAGAATGGTAGTTGGTTCCCAAGTGGCATCTGTTGGGTTTGTATCTTTCCATTGGACTAACACTTCCTTGATGATTTTTTGATGCAGGAGACGCTCACGCTGGTCTGAAACTGCTTGTGGTTGTAGCCAAATAGAGACTTCTTCGTCCAACTCGGGGAGGTTGGTTTGAGTTTGGCATTGAGTTCGAGTCACCTTCTTTAAGCAAGAAACATGAAAAATAGGATGTAGCTTAGAATGATTGGGAAAAGCTAACTGATAGGCCACTTGTCCAACACACTTCAGAACGATATAAGGACCATAAAATTTGGGCGCCAGTTTCAGACAATGGTAAGACTTGAGGGAATTTTTCTTGTAAGGTTGCAGTCGAAGAAACACCTTATCTCCTTTTGAAAATTGACGTTCAGAGAAACCTTGATCTGCTTTTTTCTTCATGCGATTTTGGGCCATGACCAAATTCTCTTTGAGGGTATGGATAATAGCCTCTCGAACTGTAAGCATTTGATCAACCGTTTGGACCTTCGAGACACCTGGTAAATATGATAGAACTGAAGGTGTCTTTTGGCCATATACCACTTCAAAAGGAGTCATGCAGGTAGATGTATGGTATAAAGTGTTGTACCAACATTCAACTAGTGGCAGCCATTTAGCCCACTGATTTTTCTTTTCCTATGAAAAACACCTCAAATATGTTTCCAAACACTTCTTGAAAACTTTAGTTTGACCATCAGTATGGGGATGATAAGATTTTCTGAGATGAAATTGGGTGCCTTGTATCTTGAATAGTTCTTGCCAAAAATTGCTAGGAAGAGTTGGGTTGCGATAAAAAACAATAGAATGCGGCATGCCATGAAGCTTGAAGACCTTATCCATGAAACTTTGAGGCACCGTGGATGTTGTAAATGGGTGTTGAAGAGCACATAAATGAGAATATTTGGAAAGGTGATCAACTACTACCATGATGACTGATTTATTGTCCGATTTAGGTAAGCCTACAATAAAATCCATAGAGATATCTCGCCAAATAACAGTTGGAATAGGAAGCAATTGTAGTGTGCCCAGATATTTGACTGTTTCTCCATTGTTTCATTGGCACACATCATATTCAACCACAAAATTATGAACGTCTTGTTTCATACCATCCCAGAAAAAAGAAAGTTTGACCTGTCATAGGTTTTGGTAAACCCAGAGTGCCTAATTGTGGGTGTAGCATGAATCTCAGAAAGTATCGTGGATTTAAGTTTTGACTGTTTACTTAAATACAAACAACCTTTGTATTGAAGCTCATCATGGAGCCAAGAGTACCCTGGAGAAACAGAAGAATTGGACTGCAATTGTTGTATCGGATGCAAACTTTTGGGATCGTGTAACCATTCCTGGTGAAAAACTTGGAGCCAATCTGGTATAATGAAGGAGAGAGAAAAAAGGGACCCTTCATCTTCATATTTTCAGGAAAGTGCATTCGTAACCACATTGTCTTTGCCTTTCTTGTAAATGATCTCATAATCATATCCAAAGAGCTTAGTCATCCATTTTTGTTTCTCTGGGAAGGAAATGCGTTGTTCCGGAAAGTACTTGAGGATTGGATGATCTGTCTTAATTTGGAAGCGTTGCCCCAATAGATAAGGGCACCAAAGATCAACGACATGCAGAATAGCCAACATTTCCTTTTCATAGATAGATTTTCCCAAATTTCTTTCAGACAGTTTTTTGCTGGTAAAGGCCAAAGGCCGACCCTCTTGCATAAGGACAATGCCAATTCCTTTCCCTGAAGTATCAAATTCTAGGACAAAGGTCTTTGTGAAATCAGGAAGGGCCAAGACTGGAGTGGTGCACATGGACATCTTCAAAGTTTGAAAATCATGAGTAGCTGTTGGAGTCCAAGTGAAGAAATTATTTTTAAGGAGTGCAGTGAGAGGTGCCGCAATATTTCCATAATTCTTAACAAAAGAGATAATAAACTGTTAGGCCCAGAAATTCATGCAAGATTTTGAGAGTCTTTGGGTGAGGCCAGTCTTGCATAACTTCAATACTTTTAGGATCCACTTGACATTGCCATTGCCAACAAGATGCCCCAAGCACTTGGCTTCTGAGGCGCCAAAAGAAAATTTAGATTTTTTTAGGAAACGTTGGTGCTGGTAGAGTAGATGGAGAACTTGATCCACATGAGAAAGATGGTCTAGACGTTTTTGTATAGATGAGGATATCATCAAAGAAAAATAAGACAAAATGACGAAGAAAAGGATGGAAGACATGATTCATGAGGCTTTGGAAAGTAGAGGGAGCATTACACAATCCAAAGGGAATGACCAAAAACTCATAGTGTCCCTCGTGACTTCTAAAGACAGTCTTAGGAATATCTTCCTCTTTCATATAGATCTGGTGGTAGCCAGAACAAAGATCAAGTTTAGTAAAGAACTGGGTGCCACTCAATTCATCTAAGAGGTAATCGATGACATGAATGGGAAATTTGTCTTTAATGGTGAGTTTGTTGAGGGCTCAGAAGTCAAGACACATGCACCAAGAACCTTCTTTCTTCAGGACCATGACCACAGGAGAAGAGTAGGGGCTCATACTAGGGTGGATAACACTTGCATTAAGCAGTTCTTGAACAATTTTCTCAATTTCATTTTTTTGAGAAAATGGGTGATGATAGGGACGGATATTGGGAGGAAGGCTTCCTGGGACAAGGGGAATGGAATGATCATGAACACCACGGGAAGGAGGGAATCCCTGGGGAGTGGAAAAAACCACTTGATGTTTAGAGAGGATGGATTGGAGTTCCTGTGGAACAGAGGGTGTCTTTGTTGCTTGTATGGCATGGAGTTTGGAAATAACGCCATAATGAACTTTTTTGAGCATCTTTTCCATGCGATGGGAACTATTGATATCATGGGAATCAACGATGATGTCTTGGAACTTATATCATTGGCCATCTTGGTCGAATTGCATGGTTAAGTCCTTAAAATCCATGAGAATGGGGACCAAAGTCCTTAGCCAGACTGCACCCAACACAATGTCAAAACCACCCATGTTGATGGAAAACATATGAGATTTCAAGTGGTAGTCACCAATTTGGAGACACACATTTTCACAACGCCCTCCACATTTCATGGACCCACCATTGGAAATCATGATTTGGAAATTATTGACTGCACTTATATAACAATTAGTTTCTTGGGAAATGCAGCGATGAATAAAATTATGGGTGCTTCCACTATCAACAAGAATGATGAACTTCCTATGCTTGATATAGCCAATTATCTTGAGGGTTTAGGGAGCAGAGAAGCCAGTGAGAGAACTTAGGGAAATGACTGGTTCTACTTCGGGAGGGTGTGAGGTAGGGGTTATGTCAGTGGGTTCAAGTGACTTAGACATAAGGGGAGCTTCAACATCCTGTTCCAAAACATCCTCCGAGATGGCCATAAAAATATTTTGTTCCTTACACTTGTGTCCCAGAAAATCTTTGTCATCACAATTATAACAAAGGCCTTTGAGTTGGCATTCAACCATTTCATCCCTGGTCAATTTTTGGATCTTTAGTGGGGTAGAAGGAGGAGTGGCATTTACTGGTTTAGTGCGAGGAATAAAAGAGGGTTTCCAATTTTGAGAAGAGACAACCTGTTGTGCTTCCTTATCTCTTTTAGTATCTTCCACCTAAATCCGAGGTTGATCCATGAGGACATGGGCATGAATATCATCCTTGAGGCCACTGATAAAACATTCTCAGAAAAAATCATCAGACATGCCCTCTGTATGAAAAGTCATTCGCTCAAAAGAAGCTATAAAGTCTTCCATTGTGCCAGATTGTTTCAACTTTGTCAAACATCCTAAATGGTTGGTTTCAGTGTCAAAGCATTCATAAAGCTCTGCCACAAAGTGTGTCCAAGCAACATACCCTTGATGGGCAGTTTTTCTCCATTGTCACCATTGCCAACATTCTTGATCTAGATGGAGAACACCATACTAGAGTTTGGCCAAGTCATCTATAATGTCGTAAAAAGAGAAATAATGTTCCATTTGAGTTACCCAACCAGTGGGATTCGAGCCATCAAATTTGGTCACATCCACACACGTAAGGCATAGGTCACGCTGAAAGTGATGGGGATGAAAATTATTGGAATGAGAGGAAGTTTCAACTTTGGTATGCAAAGGTGGGTCAGATAAAGGGGGATATCCAGGGATCTGCAACTTGGTATAGATCATCGAAGCGATAGATTCAATATGGGTAGTAATGTCTTGTTTGAGGTATTCTTTGAGTTCCTCAATTGAGGCAATGATGGAGGAATGCATGGTTTTATTGATGGTGGCAATATTGGCATTGAGCTGTCTCACTTCTTGTTGGGTCTTTGTGAAATTAGATTGCAAGGTATTGAAGTGAGCTTCCAAGTCTTGGTTATGGGTATGGGCCATGATGACGAGGGAACCTAAAACGAGAGGGTGGGGTCAAAAAAATTGCTGAAAAATGATAGGTATGAATGTGATAAGGGCGAAGAGATAAATCCAATGGAATAGGTCTCAAAAAATGGTGCAAAAAAATCTAGACTTTTTTTTACACCCGCGGAGTTATTCTCTGGTCTGAAGAATACTCTAGTGATGAAATTCCCAAATTCTTAATCAAGAATAAATGTGTAGTGATTTGGCAACTCAAACACAGTTACGCGGCAATAGATCTTGTCTGTTTTATTTTTTGTTTCTGTCCCCAAAGGTTAGGTATTCAAGGGTTCTACAGACAAGGGTTTTCCCTGTGCTATAGCTCTCTGATATATGTGCAGGGTCCAACAGTAGCCCAATATCTCAGGGCACCAACTAAGGAGGCTAGATCGTGCCCTTAGTCGTACTACCCAACTACCAAGGTACTAGAGAGTATCTTCTCGAGTGATGTTCTCGGTGACACTATAACATTCAGGTGGTCAATCAGTTTATCGAAAGAGGGGTTCAGGAAATCTAGGCCGATCCATATACAGGTGTTGTCCGATGTGCTACCACTCAAAGGGGTACCAACAGGGGTTACAAGGGTGGCCAATAGATGTGCGCTTAAGTACCACTTGTATTTCCTGTGTGTATGAATCCCCAACCACAGTTTTATGTGTGTAATGATAGATCTCTGTAGCTTAAAGACGTCGGAATATGTCTCTACTCTGAAAAACATTTACCCACATTTTTTTGCCGAGGAAAGTGCTCTGATACCACTTGTAATATTTCAGTGATAAAAAGTATGCAGAACAGAAATAAAATGATAGAAATGGTAGATGAACAACAATATAACCAGAACAACACCACAATGATACTGAAATGATAACAGAATAACACCAGAAGAGAACTTCGATTACTGAGAGAAATGTTCACTTGCTTCTTCGAGGGGGCAACATCCAGTCGAGCAGAGCTCTATTACAATAATATCCAAGACAAAGTTCTCATACTATCGACTCCTATTTATGCTAATTATGTCTATCAAAAGAACCATCTAGAGGAAGATCCTTCTAGAAGCGAAAGCTTCTATTAGGTCTTCTTACATTCAACTTATTCTTCCTTATTTCTAAGCCTTATTAATATTGACCTTTATTACATTAGAATATAATATTCTACCTACGTGAGGGGTTAGGTCCCTAACACTTTATCTCCCTTTGAAATCATGGGAAAAAGGATAACTCCCCCTATCAATATGTCTCCCCCTGATATTCTTTTCTAGATCTCTTTCTTTGATGATTTATGTTCCCTATACTTCTCTGTAATATGTATAACAATATGGAACTTCATGTGTATGTTTCATTTCCTCTCTTATAGTGTTGCTTATTGTCCATTGGTGCTTCCTCTTGTAACTCTTTGACATATATAAAAATCATTCAAAATTTATTGAATTCAAATATTCATGGCTCGTTGTGTTCACTTCTAAGACATCAATGACCATATTGTTCAACAATGTCCCTATGATTAAATAGCTTGTGTTGAAGGTTTCTCTTTCCTTGTTTTACTATGCATTTCACTTCTTGTCTTCTTGTGACCAAATGATTCCACTTGTAGATATACTCTATCATATATCTTTGTATACCTATCGATGATCTCATAAATCCATATCTATCCATATGTCATAAACTATCCATAACTCTACTACTCAACTATCCACAATGATGATCCATCTATCACTGTACTATTATGAAAGCTTCTTTTTTGTAACTAATCATCACAAATTCTTGTTTCTCAAACTGAGTCAAATATGTTCATTGATATAAAATACATCCTTGAACCTATAATGAGTATATCCCTTCCTAGAAAGTTTGTCAATGATATTCTTCTAATATCTGCATGGGAACACTGCTTCAAAATCAATCAATATGTCATTATGTACTTCTACTATATGAATACTCTGAGTCTGTCTCTGCAAATACTTCAAATTGATCAAAGGATAGTTCTATGATATGTAGTAGCTACTGCACCAACTCCCCATGTTCAATATTAATATTTACTAGGATTCTCCAATACGAATGGCTAAGAACAATGGAGGAATCACTGGTACATTTGGGTCAAATTCCGACGGCACATTCGATGCAATTGCCACTTTATATTGTCGGGAGAATGAAAAACATTGGACCCCCTCAAACGTCATTTCACATGAAATTGATTTTCTGACGACGCAGGTTTCATCTTTATTACGACATTTCATGCAGACACGTGTCATCTCAGATTTGACTATCCAAACTAATACCATGACCTTGGAATGAGAAGGACTAGTCTGTCCAGATCCTGACATGATCATTATTGGAAAGACAATAGAGTGTCTAGAAATCCACTGGTTATCGATAATGAAAAAGAAGTATTAGCATGAAATACTCACAATATTCCTTTCCGGTCCAGAACCACCAGTCCATAGAACTCATACATCTATTATATGGCCATCGAGACATTGACCACTTGAACTTGCATATCAATATAATTTCTCTATTAATTCCCCCCCCCCATATAGTCGTCATAAGACTGACATCTTGGAGGTGGCAAGAGAGATGTCTTGGACGTGGCAAGAGAGATGTCTTGGATGTGGCAAGAGTGACGTCTTGGACGTGGCAAGAGCGACGTTCTGGAGGTGGCAAGAGAGACGTCCTGGAGGTGGCAAGAGATATGGCTTGGAGGTGGCAAGAGTGACATCTTTGAGGTGGCAAGAGCGACATTAAGAGGTATCAGCTCCAACTTGGTTGCTATGGGAGCGACACTCCAAGACATCGCAATAGTGATTGTGTTGTAGGTATTTAAAAAAAAATACAATATCAATACTGAGAGGGACAGGTACATTAACCTTTGCTAATATACTAGCCATATCAATATTTAAATCTAAATCATTGGTCTTGGAGCTGGAAAGAGCGACGTTAAGAGGTATCAGCTTCGACGAGGTTTCTATGGGAGCGACACTCCAAGACGTCGCAATAGAGACTATGTTGTAGGTATTTAAAAAACAAATACCACATCAATACTGAGAGGGACAAGATTGGTTGAGGAGGAGGACTAACTTCCAATGGTAAAGGGGGTCTTGTCTAATGAGGTTTAGGATCACTAGGATATGTCTCAGGTGTGATATCACATGAACTCACAATTATTGAGCTAAAGTCCGAAAGATCAAGTGCAATCATGCGTAACTTAGAGGGAAGGCCCCTGTCACATCACCAACCCTCTTTCACTTCAAGCCATCTTTCCTCCGACTGAAGGGGGTTTCCCTCAATTAAGATTGTGAGGACTTAGGGAAAGGAATCTCAATGTGGAGACTGAAGTCTAAGAAAAATGTGTTTGGGTAGCTTTAGACTATTGAAGAAAGTACTTGGAGGTCTCAAGATCAATTTATTTTCATTGGGCATATGGAGTTAATGTACCACTTCAATGGAGACCGAGGGAAAAATAAGACTTGAAATTATACCATTGGATTATCACCTCATAAGCCTAGGTCAACCTCCTAGGAGAGAAAACCCTAGAGTTTATACCCTCATAAACACTAGGTGCCGTCCTATCCCTTCAAGAGCTACTAGCACAAGATCAAGACAACTATGTTTTAAACCCTAGGGGGATAGCCACTTCTAACCCCTAGAACTAAACCCTAGCCAAGAAAAACCTTAAGGGGATAGCCACTCCTAACCATTAAGGAAAACCTTGAATGCTTCAATGAGTTAATATGGATAAAACAAGGGAAGGGGATGATCACTCTCAATCCTTCCTTAGGGTTTCAAGATTTTTCAAGGAGATACTAGTTGCAAGGGTTGATCCTGGGCTGGTAAATATGGCAGAATAGAATGAAGTAATCATAGTAGAATAAAGTGTCTTTGTTTCTTATGTCCATCAAATTCTTTGGGATGCACTAAAGGCAGGACATAAAACAAATTCAAGTGATCTCCAAGTCTTCTATCCTCTTCATTTTGTTGCTAGATATGGTGACATCTTAGTTCCTCAGAAACTTCTACGGTAACATGTATTCTCAAAAGGCTATATGCAATTGCTAATCCCTAGACAAAGTTGGGAATATAGTTCTATATTGAATTGATCTCATCTTGAACTTGGATATTAGTTTCTTGTGCAAAATATTCTTCTCAAGAAGACTAGAAGTATTGTTATACAAAGAACTAACTTCATTTTGAAGTATTTCATTAGTATCATGTAATGAATCAATGACATTAGGAAGATTGGATTTAGTGTCCTACAATGAAGTAATTTCATTGGGTATTTCATTGTTATACTTCTATAACTAGCATACCCCTAAGCAGGGGAAAGGAAACACCAAAGTGAATTGGTGTGGTTACTTTGCTTAAAGACCATGAGATTTTGATTTTGGGAGGACTTAAAGAGATTTATCCATGGGTAGTCAAAGGTCAAAGTTTTAGACCAATGATTTAGATCTCCATTCTCAATTGTAGGTACATTCAATGCATCTAATGAAGCTTATATAACCTTTGTGTGAAATTGGGTAAATCAACAGATTTGGACATGCAACGACAAAATAAACAAACTAATCATGAGAACGAATTGATTTCCTTCTATAACATTCATACCACCACTAAAGCGTTTGTATTTACCTTACATATATAATTGGTACAATCATTGTGATCAATGGAGGGCAATAGACAACATTGAATAGACTTATTGCAAGCTTCATTTGTGACAATCTAGTTTGATCAACCTCTACTTTTTTATTATCTTCCTCTGACACTCTTGCCTTTGCCTTTGCTACATGTCGTTCTGTCATAATGATACTATGTGACACCGCATACATTTTCTTGATCCATCTAGATGGCTCAATGCTTGGCGCATCCTATTCGTTAGATGATAAATAATGTGTATCCAATAAACAAGATGCATCAAACATTTAGCTCACTACATGGTGTTTAATATTTTCCAGGGTCAAGCATACAAGAAAGCATGAAGCAATCTACATGAACATCGCAGCAAGACAAGATTCTCTTCCCTGATATTTGACCATTTATATGAGAAAGGAGATGAAATAGTTCATAATTCCAATCGATTACTTGAATTATCATGTGTTTAAAGCACTACTAGAGAAGGTCCAAGAGGAATTTGATTTCAACCACAAGAGATCCCTCACTCTCCCATATGATCTTGTTGTTTTCAAGTATCTTACATGGATGCTAACCAAGCATGGTTAGATGACGTAGTGCATGAGTTTGTAGAAACTCATCGACTTTGACTCCCATGAGACTGAGTGTGGATCATTTGAGGCCAAATTCATTTACTCCAATCAATTGGTTCTTGAAGCCTTGGCTCATAAATCCTTTTGTTGACACTTAAAATCCTACAAATCTCAAGAAGATTTCATTGTTTAGATTAACGATAGGAATTAATACATCTAAAGTGACCAAAATATTAGATGTGACTACAAAACATGTGGTATCTAGCCGCTAACACTTTTTTTAATAACAATCATGAGAAATTTGTAATGACATGATCAATGTAATAAACACAATGATATCGAGATGGTAAATTGCAAAGCTGCTAAATTATCAATTGTTGAGAGATTGTGTAATGATTAATTGTGCTTGAGACATCGTATTAATTTAATAACAATGGTATATGAGTTGATATTAATTTCCTGAAATTAATAGCCTTTCACTTGGATATTAATTTCCTAAAATTTATAGGATAATAATTTTTAAAAAATGTGGCATACAATTAAAATAAAGAAAACCAAATTGGAAACAAATCATGATAGAAAACTTAACATTCGATGACCCTCTAGGTGAATCATGGTAATTATATTTGCATGAATGAATTATATGATAATTGCTCTAGAAACTTCTTGACAAAGTGTGTCAGTTTTTTGATCTCTGATAGTCATGCTAAACAACGTGAGTGGTTAGATTTCATAATAAATATAATAATCAATTAAATTTTACATTTATTTTTACACTGCTATGGTAAGTCTCTTCCTTTTCTCTGTAGAAAGACCTGTCAGTCGAGGAAGCATATTCTTGTCATTGATGGAAAGTACAACAATGATGATGGCTTGAGTATAGGAAGAATGTAACAGACAGGCACAAGAAGTATTTTGGGAAGACGCTGCAGAGCAAGCTCGATAAGATCAGAAGAGATAGTGCAGAGGATGGTTGGCATGCTTTACAGGCAGTATGTGCTTGTCACTGATGGCAAGATAAGAGTATGAAATGAAGGCAAAACAAGGACAAAGTAAGCTCAGGAGGAATTAGCGCAGAGTCGAACGCAGTGCCTAAGCTCGGGAGGAGAAGCATCAGTGATCGTTGGATCCCATTTAAATTCCTGAAAGAAGGAGGACCATCATATCTGATTGTAGACAAGAAGAACGCACAAAAGAGGAGGACAGATCTCAGGCATCATATCTGAGCATAAGTTCTGACCATCATTGGATCAGGGAGAACCTGCACGTTCATTAAAGTGCAAGGAGAAGCGGGTATACAAAATCCCGAAAGAAGGAGGACCGTTTATCTACGGGCAAGACACGTGGACACAGATCAACATTTCATTGACTGGAAAGTCAAAGGCATGAAATGCTCCAGCCTTTCACCTCTAGAACTCGCAATATGCGAAATCATGAAATAATCTCAACTGTTAGATCGAGGCCAAATATGCACTGTTGATCAAGCACAACGAAGGCTTGTGGAGTTGCGAAGTCTTGATAAAATCTTGACCGTTGATCCTATTATCCCCCATTTCTAGGGATAACTAGGAGATCATGTCTCGAGGCCCACAGGTCCTACACATGGAGTACCAAGAGTAGGATTGACCTGAGCATGGCCTTAGAGGGCCCATCTTTCTTCCTCTTCATCAGACTTGTCCTGTCAGTAGCAGCAGCATCCATCACCTTCAACTTGAACTTGTATCAGAGAAGGCTCTTGCTCCATGAGGTAATTGGTCTAGGTATCATGGTATGTGTCATATTTGATCATTATAACCTTAAGATATATGCATCAAATTCCTTTCATTTTTGATGATTGCTTGGATCTTACATTAACCCGCTTGACCATGGTTGGGGGGACTGACAAGGTACCCTAGCAAGCTTGTACCCATAGGTTTTGGTTAGCCAACAGGGGGGATTTTGAAGGGCCATCGTTTGTTCCCATCATATCATCACTCTTACATCTTATCTCCCACTCATCTATCCCATTCCCCTAGTCCAAGCATTAGGAAGACCTGTTTGTGGGGTTACACCTTATCTCGTGGGAAGAAGGGGTAAAGGCCCAGGAGGTAAAAGAAGCTGGTAAGAGATAAAAGCCATAAAAAAATAAAACCTAGAGATGCCTCGCCTAGGGATCCTCGAGAAGGAAATAAAAATCCTCTCAACAAGAAACAAGAGGGACTCGAAGAAAAATGACAAGAAAAGACCTAGCCAAGAGGATGGGGAGTCTCATCATGAGCGAGCCCATTATGTTCATGGGTGCCTAGCAGTATGACATTGCCATTATCTGGTTATCACACTAGGGTAGTGACCTTTGGTTGCATGGCCAAGGAAAAAGGGGTCTCATCATGAGCCAGCCTTACCATCTTTGCGAAAGTACTTGTGGGTAACACTATCAGCTCTGGTCACCACGCCAAGGTAGTGTCCTCTAGTTAGACCTTGAAATAAAAAGAAAGAATAAAGGAAATAAAGGGATTGGAAAGAATTGCATCCATGACAGGTACAACTCACCTCCTACAAAGGCACCCACAGATAATATCACCTTGGTCTTTCACTCTACCTGTATGTCTGGAAATCCTTTGACCATACCACCTCGTGTTACATGGCTTGGATGATATCCTCTGGAAACTTTCCTTTTCTTATGGATGCTGGCCCAATAGGGCATTTTGTCTTTTTCTTCAGCTTTGTATAGTAGGTCATTTTGATGTCTATGAGCTATTGGATGATATGCTAGGGGTTTTATGCATGTATTTGATAAAATTAATGATGAAATATGATTGACATTGCTATGATCCCTAGGACTAATGAGTCCATGGAGGGTGAAGTTTTTGATGTGTAGGACCATGCCCGACGGATAGGTACCAAGTGGACCGGTACACATGGGGAGATGATTAGTTCGGACCTCCATGGGGTTGAAGAGCCCATCAGATGGTTGTTGGGACCTCATATGGGGCAGAGACAGGAGAGTGATTGATCGATCCTTTGCATGAGAGAAGAAGAAGGGCATTTTCATCCAGGATGCCTTGGCTGAGCCCATCCTTAGGGGATTGACCCACTGCAGGTGGAACGTGTCCCTCTGATGGCCCAGGACATCATCTAGGAGCCCTTGACATCACCTCCAATGTATGGCACCTTGACAGAGCATTTTGGCATGTGTGGCAGAGTTTGGAGGCCTAGAGAAGGCCAACATTTGTCATTTAGTGCTATGTTTTTCCCTAAAAAGGGCCAACGTCTCCCTCAAAGGGGCTAGACATCTTGCTTATTGCTCATTTAGGGTTTCTTTTAGCATTTTAATGTAAAACAATATGATTTTTGGTTATTAGCCTTGTCGGCTATTTTTTAATGACCTAATTAGTAATTAAAGGTCATGAGATGATATATATTGAGGATGTTTTCCCTCATTTGGATACAACACAATTCACTCACACTTGTGAGGTCTGATTTTTGTGCCCTCCTAGGGTATTGTTTCTTTCTAAGTGAGGCGCACTTTTTATTGGAAGGATTTTTTGGCATCTTATGGAATTTTTCTCCAAGGAAAGTTTACAACTAGGGTTTGCACATGCTTTCTTCATGATATGTAAGTGATTTTCTTGCAAAAATTATTAATTGAATGGTTGTAGGTCTAATTTCTTGCATTTCCTTATTAAATTGTTGATTTGAAACCCTAGGTAACAAGCACACAAGTAGGTCATTGTTACATGTCCCCTTAGAGAGAAAATTTTCAGCCATTGAAGAAGAGAGATTGAGCCTAGCCTTTGCTACACTCATCTTGCTTCTTCCTTTAAGATAACATTGTTTTTAATAGGTTGAAAGAGGGTGACGTCCTAGGCCTAGGTTATCCACACCTAGGGCCATCATCTTATAGGATTTGAAAGCCTTGTCTTTACAACACTTTCTCTCACCTCATCCCTTAAATTTGTCATTTATGCTATCCGTTTTGCCAAGTTGACCTAAGGAAGAAGGAAAGAGCACGAGGCCTTGCTTAAGCAACACCAGAGTGAGCCTCTTTCCCCTAGGGTTTTGATTCTAGGGCCCTGCCTTTACAGCACTCTAGAACCCTTCCCTCTAGTCTTTAAGTCTTTATCCTTTCAAAACCTTGTGCCCTTATCTTGTCTGACTCCATATACCCTAAGGCATTGATCTCTTGCCTCCAACGTTGAAGTCTTAGTGTACAAAACCACTCTCAAAACATTAAATTTTGAAACCCTAACTAACAAACTAACCTAATTAGGGCTGACGTCACAGTTGGTTATCTCATCTTGACGCAACAAAAGTTGAATATAAGAAATTGAATGATGATTTGAAGCATTTGTTGAGCAAATTGTTGATTGGATACATTGTTAGCTTGATCATCCTGATAGTTATTGATGAATTGATGCTTTTGCCATAGCTAATTGATAAAATGTTAACTTCATTAGTATCTATTGTTTTTACATTGCTTATTAATTGATATTAGATAGTCATTGAAGTCCTAACCCATTGAGTTATAGCCTGCACATATATTGTATTATTGTTGTATTGTTCCGGGCAGTTGTTTTCAATTGGGCATACACTTCTTTATTGGCTGATTAGCCGGACTATCTGACTTTGGTGGTAACCTGTGAGGGGGGAAACTATGATATTGAATTTATACCTTAGCCTCTTCAAAACCCCAGGTTTTCGGGGACGTCTCCCCTGGGATAACCTCCCTAAATAAAAAGAACCTCCCCATTGAGGTGACATTGGGTGGGGAAGGTTCCTGTTACGCCAATTTGCTCTCTATCCTTTAGCCTTTGACCTAAACTACAAAATGTGTGATAACATTTTGGCACCGTTGTCGGGGAACACTGACTCAATCTTCCTCATTGATAAATCTTTTGGTAAGCCTTGCCTTAAAGAAATTTTCTTAGAATCTTACCTGGCGAATCCACGAAGCTTTTATTCCCCTTTTCTTTGGTAGTTTCAGGAAAATTATCTGGCGACTCCACTAATATTTCTCAAGGTGCCACCTTACTTTTTGTGATATTTACAAGTTATGGGATCATGACACACTGGGAAAAAATGTATCCAAGTATTGATTTCAAAATTTTTCAAGGATACCCAAATTACTTTGATACAAAATGGCTAAACAACTCTCCAACATTTTTGGGCCTCCCAGCTCCTCACATAGTAAATGTTTTGGAGTATTTGAGCGAGATAAAGTTGGGAGGAGAGGATGCTCTTATAAAGTTGTTCTTACTCACTCTGCCAACCTACTTACAAAATCGTTTTAAGAGTTGTTTCAAGGACAGGGGTATATCATCTTTCATACACCTCATCAGTAGTTTTATAGACCTTACTAAGCCAGATTGCCAAATGTATGAAGATGTCCTTCAAAACCTCATGGTAACCTTACACCACAAAGGATTCACCACTAATATTGTAGAAGATCTCAAGAGAGATTATCATGATCAATACCAAGAATCCTCTGATATAAGAGACGAGGTTTATGAAGACCATTATCAACCCCTTGAAGAGGAGCAAGACCTCTCCCATAATCTAATAGAATGAAATGAAGATATAATCAGAGACGTGAATTATGAGGATGAAGCACCAGTAATCGCTCCTCAGTCTGATGAAGCTCTCCAAGATCCTGTCCCTCCTGCACAAGATGAAGAGAATGAGGTAAGTCATTTTCATTCTTTTGATGATACCTTGTTCTATGAATTAGAGAATGAAGAAGGAATGGAACCCTTGGACAAGCTAGATCCCCTATGTCTCAAGACTGAAGATGTAGAGGAAAATCTTCCACCTGATGAAGCTATCCAAATACTTGAAGCTCTTGCACAGGAAGGATTAAGTGAGGTAAATTATTCCCCCTTCCAAGTTTTTAGTGGTTCTTTACCTTATGACATAGAGAGTACATAAGTATTGGATGTTTTGACTCCTCCATGTTATGATACTAATACTGACATAGCTGATTTCGATGAGTTCATACATGTTGGGAGACGTAGATGGTATGCATTTAGTTATGATACAGATCCCATCTATGACATAAAAAGTCATCTCCAAGTGTTGCCTTCGCAATTATCACAACAAGTTTTTGAACAGTGGCAACAGGGAGATGAGATTTTTACTGACTCTCCACAAACACCCAAGCTTGACCGAGTACAACATTTTCCTGATGATTTCCAATATTACCTTGAGGCCTTTGATGAGTACTCCTCCAAGCACTTAGATTTACCCTATGAAGATGACTATCAACCGCCACTATGCTCGGATTTTGATAGGAGTAAAAACATTGTTTGCCTAAGGAAGGATTCTTATGACTTTTCACTCCAACCACCTGTTAATACTTTACCATGCTTTTCCATTAAAGGTGTAGTTGGGAAGTACCTTTTTTATGTTGAGTTTCCTCCTAGGAAAACCCTAGACTCCAAGGGGTGGTTGGGTACTGCAAGTTTGAGTCAGTTATCCCAGTTTCCCTTGATAGCTTGCCAATCGTCTATTAGACCTCTGTCGATCCCTTCCTTGACTTCAGAGCATGAGGATGTCCTAGGTATTCAGTCTAAAGGCCCTTTGAGTCATTTTTCTGAACCTTGCATTTTTCATGACCCTTTCTTGAAGTGGATTGAATACTTTTCTCAGAAATGGACTTGGCATGATTTTATCCCTCCCACCCGTCTCCACAAGTTAAACTTTGAGATTCCTAATGATATGATATATATTCTAACCCATGACATTTTTGTGCTTGATTTATCACTGTTTTGGCTTATGATAAAGCACAAAGGCAGGTATCAAGGAACGATGTTGGATTGACTCCACTGATTGTTTGACTACACCAACATCCAACCAACAGGTAAGTATAGGTAACTGTTTCACTCTATATTTACACTTATGATTTCTTTATATAAATATATATATTGCAGGGTGGAAATACCACCCCACCTTGTTACTAATGCTATTTTCGAGTATGAGCAGGTCTACAGGTTACGCCAGAGATACTGAGGTTCTCATGCGCTCTACGGTGAGTACATGTCCCCGATTTGGAGCCAGATGTTATCCCCCGTTTCTAGGGATAACTAGGAGATCATGTCTCAAGGCCCACAGGTCCTAGACATGGAGTACCGAGAACAGGATTGACTTGAGCATGGCCCTGGAGGGCCCATATTTCTCCCTCTTCATTAGACTTGTCCTGTTAGTAGTAGGAGCATCCATCGCCTTCGGCTTGATCTTGTATCAGAGAAGACTCTTGCTCCATGAGGTAATTGGTCCAGGTATCACGGTATGTGTCATATTTGATCATTATAACCTTAAGATATATGCATCAAATTCCTTTCATTTCTGACGACTGCTTGGATCTTACATTAACCCACTTGACCATGGTTGGGGGGACTGACAGAGTACCCTAGCAAGCTTGTACCCATAGGTTTTGGTTAGCCACCAGGGGGGATTTTGAAGGGCCATCATCCGTTCCCATCATATCATCACTCTTACATCTTATCTCCCACTCATCTATCCCATTCCCCTAGTCCATGCATTAGGAAGACCTGTTTGTGGGGTTACACCTTATCTCGTGGGAAGAAGGGGCTAAAGGCCCAGGAGGTAAAAGTAGCTGGTAAGAGATAAAATCCATAAAAAAATAAAACCTAGAGATGCCTCGCCCAGGGATCCCTGAGAAGGAAATAAAGAGCCTCTCAACAAGAAACAAGAGGGACCCGAAGAAAAATGACAAAACAAGACCTATCCAAGAGGATGGGGAGTCTAATCATGAGCCAGCCCATTATGTTCATGGGTGCCTAGCGGTATCACATTGCCATTATCTGGTTACCACACCAGGGCAGTGACCTTTGATTGCATGGCCAAGGGAAAGGGGGTCTCATCACAAGCCAACCTTATCATCTCTGTGAAAGTACTTGTGGGTAACACTGTCAACTCTGGTCACCATGCCAAGGCAGTGTCCTCTAGTTAGACCTTGAAATGAAAAGAAAGAATAAAGGCAATAAAGGTCTTGGAAAGAATTTCATCCATGACAGGTACAACTCGCCTCCTACAAAGGCACCCACAGATAATATCACCTTGGTCTTTCACTCTACCTGTATGTCTGGACATCCTTTGACCATACCACCTCATGTTACATGGCTTGGATGATATCCTCTAGAAACTTTCCTTTTCTTATGGATGCTGGCCCAATAGGGCATTTTGTCTTTTTCTTCAACTTTGTATAGTAGGTCATTGTAATGTCTTTGAGCTATTGGATGATATGCTAGGGGTTTTATGCATGTATTTGATAAAATTAATGATGAAATATGATTGACATTGCTATGATCCCTAGGACTAATGAGCCCATGGAGGGTGAATTTTTTGATGTGCAGGACCATGCCCGATGAATAGGTACCAAGTGGACTGGTACACATGGGTAGATGATTAGTTCGGACCTCCATGGGGCTAAAGAGCCCATCAAATGGTTGCTGGGACCTCATCTAGGGCAGAGACATGACAATGATTGATCAAGCCTTTTCATGAGAGAAGAAGAAGGACATTTTCATCTAGGACGCCTTGGTTGAGCCCAGCCCTACGGGGTTGACCCACTGCAGGTGGAACGTGTCCCTCTGATGGCCCAGGACATCATCTAGGAGCCCTTGACGTCACCTCCAGTGTATGGCACCTTGACAGAGCATTTTGGCACATGTGGCAGAGTTTGGAGGCCTAGAGAGGGCCAACGTTTGTCATTTAATGCTATGTTTTTCCCTAGAAAGGGCCAACGTCTCCCTCAAAGGGGATAGACATCTTTCTTATTTCTCATTTAGGATTTCTTTTAGAAGTTTAATGTAAACCAGTATGATTTTTGGTTATTAGCCTTGTCAACTATTTTTTAATGACCTAATTAGTAATTAAAGTTCATGAAATGATATATATTGAGGATGTTTTCCCTCATTTGGACACAACACAATTCACTCACACTTGTGAGGTCTGATTTTTGCACCCTCCTAAGGTATTGTTTCTTTTTAAGTGAGGCGCACTTGTTATTGGAAGGATTTTTTGGCATCTTATGGCATTTTTCTCCAAGGAAGGTTTACAACTAGGGTTTGCACATGCTTTCTTCATGATATGTAAGTGATTTTCTTGCAAAAATTCTTAATTGAATGGTTGTAGGTCTAATTTCTTGCATTTGCTTATTAAATTATTAGTATCTATTGTTTTTACACTGCTTATTAATTGATATCAGATAGTCATTGAAGTCCTAACCCATTGAGTTATAGCCTGCACAGATATTGTATTATTGTTGTATTGTTTCGGGCATGTGTTTTCAATTGGGCATACACTTCTTTATTGGTTGATTAGCCAGACTATCTGACTTTGGTGGTAACCTGTGAGGGGGGAAACTCTAATCTTGACTTTATACCTTAGCCTCTTCAAAACCCTAGGTTTTCGGGGACGTCTCCCCTGGGCTAACCTCCCTTATGTGTGACTGATGCTCATTATTTTTATTATCCATATGTTGTATAATGTTGATGATCACTTGAAGAAAGATTAAGAATGTATTAATAGACTTAATATTGTTTAAGCACAATAACAACTGATTCACCCCCCCTCTCAATTGTCTTAGTAATTTCAACATCCCTACAAGAGCATCTCTCAAAGGAGTGAGTTGCACAAGCTCCATGAATTCTTCCACAAACATCTGCAGTTATTGTAATAACAAAAATATGTGAGTAAATGCTGCTTGCATAGTCTCATTAACAAGTAAATAGATCTTCACTCTTAAGCATTGAATGCAAGGGGGGGGAGAAATTTTGACCAATCATTCTAGTTTTCTTGTCAACCTCGCAAGAAAGACAAAGCCAAGCGGAAAAGACAAGTGATTCAAAGAATGTAACATTTGGAGAGTGGATATCATTTTGTTCACAGTATCCTGAGATGCGAGAAAATGTTTCATGCTTCTTGAGGAATCCAGAGATGCTTATATTCCCTTCTATATAGCCCCCTAATTTTCTTCTAGCCAGGACATCCATTAGGGTAGTTTTTCCAGCACCGCTAACTCCCATCAAGGCTGTAAGTACCCTTGGTCTAAAGGATCCACTTACATTGCAAATTAGTTGTAGCATGTCTTGAGTCAAGCCTTCACTTTTCATCTCATGTTACAAAATTAACATTAGTTCCAAATGTTCTGGTGAAGACAACCTAGGTATGTCAAACTACTGTCAGATTATAATTCAATTGGATTATTTGTAGATGTGCATACCATTGGAATGTCAACATAATAGTTTATGTTCTCGAAATCCATCGACAATGGTTGGAAAGGAAGGATCATTCCTTTCTTGTGTTGTGCCGAGACTTGAATGACACTGAATTCTCCATCATGTGTAGAATTGTCTTCAAAGGTTAGATTCTCTCTCCTCTCTGACAAGTAAGCATGACTGACAAAATTGTTAAATCTATGAATGAATAGTGCATGCTTTTTAATATACTTTCAAATCTTTGGATGTGACCAATTTATATAGTTTTCTAGATTACAATCTTTGCAGTTCAATTGTTTCATCCTTTCTTTCGAGAAAAATCTAAAACAAGTTCAAAGTCTCAGTTAAGATCAACACAGAGGATTTCTAACATCTCTCACTCCGTTTTCTGACACAAGGTGTTATAGAAAAGTTCTATAGTTCATTCAAGTTTCTCATTGCATTGTCTATCGCCATGACATCTCTGCCTCCCTATTTGGATGAGGCTTGAATTGAAAAATGTTTACTTTGATGAATTTTTTAAGGAGTGTCATTTGCAAGAAGTGAAATAATCATGGGATTTGCCTGGTTTTCCAAAGGATAATCATGCCTTCTCCCAGGGTCACCGCTAGATTGGCCATTACACCTGCTTCTCTATAAAACTTGACATGAAAAAATATTACTTGAATTTTTAAAGAACGAGGGTTGTTCTCTAGAGGGTCCTGTTGATGTGAGACGAGGAAGAGTGAGAATTGTTTCTAAGTGCTAGGAGGAAGATATGTGCTCCAAGAATGAGAATATTTAGGGAGCTATCCCTAGGATTTTGAATGCCACAAGAAATTCTGCTTCGTTATTGAAATGATTTTCCCTTGGAAGAAAGTCTTATATTGTACTGGAACTTGAGGTTAAATGCATATTAGCTTTCATTTTTGCTAATATACAGTTTCCATACATTGGCCATTTTTGCTAATATACAATTTGCATGCATAAGCCATTTGCTGCTTTAGACCAAATACTTTAAAATTTTGTAAAGATGAAAATCCTTGGAGATACTTTGATGGAATAAACTTTATTAAGTATTTGGTTGCTGCCTAGCCTGCCACATTACAATGATTGGAAATAGTAGTGTTTTGTCTGAAAGTATTGTTTATAATTGTCAGTGCCTCCCATCCATTTGAGACTGTACCATTTCTAGAATCATTTGTTTCAGGGTCTCCAGTTTTAGTGGATCCTATAATGTTTTAGGAGATAGTATTCTGGAGCACAGTCACAAGATTTGAAAACCTAAAAAAGAAGGCAACTGTATGGAGTTTGAAAAAATATTGTACATGTTACAAAAATAGGAGTAAAGGGAATAAAGATGAAGTTGAGATAAGAAATAAGTTTATGAGACCTTATGACACAAAGGGAATAAAGATGAAGTTGAGATAAGAAACGAGTTTGTGAGACCTTGTGACACAAAGGGAATAAAGATGAAGTTGAGATATGAAACAAGTTTGTGAGACCTTGTGACACAAAGGGAATAACGATGAAGTTGAGATAAGAAATGAGTTTATGAGATATTATGACACCTTACACATGTGTATTCAACTTTTTTATATAATATGAAGACCAGAATCCGATTGCAATTTATGTCAGGATTCATGGATCAAGATAAGGGTTCAGATTCAATTTTGATGTTACACACATCTATCTTTTAGGGAAATGGATCCTGTTGACTTTCACCAAGCCTAACAAGGTTATGGAACTACCTAGAAATGCAAGGATGGCATGGATTCATAGGTAAGAAAAAGTTAGAATGACATCTATCTTATTAGGTAATGGATCCTATTGACCTTCACCGAGACTAACAAGGTTGTGGAACTACCTAAAATTGCAGGGCCAACATGGATTCAAAGGTAATAAAAAGTTAGAATGTTTGCTGACACGAGAAATTCACTCACATTTTTAAAAAATCAATGGTTTACCAACAACTGTTCATTTTAAGATTTTCCTTGAAAATAGCCATATCTTTTGACTATGTTCCAGAGCAAAAACGTAGAAAAATGCACCAACACATTTCAGAATGTGCCTATATGCACATGTTTCATTTCAAGTAATCTATCCCAAAGACTCACATGCTACTACCAGAACTGATATATTTTGTCTTATAAATGCCACATTTCTGTGTATGTGTGTTTATATTAATTAATGTTTGGTGTTTTTTTCTTAATTTTTTTACATTGCAGATTTCACTTTATTTTATATTTTGATATAAAAGCACACAGATGTTACACAATCTCATCTCATTCCCGACCAGTGCTGCTTGGATCTTTACATGCTGGAGGCCCTCAGGTTCCACTCCCATGCTCTCTGGTCACCCCTTATAGACCAATGTCGTGCTAGAGAATTACCTCCTTCTCAGTGCTCCCATCTACCAGGGATACCAAGAGACAGATCATTTGTAGTACACTCCTAGGCCCTTGATCAGTGCAAGATCGAGGGATTATCACCACTTCTCAATGACCCCAGTGACATGGCCATCATAGACCCCATACTAGCAGTCAGGAGAGGCCTCCCAGGCTTCTATGGTGGGCAACATCATCCTGACATCATCACAATGTACAGTCTAGATTATCTTCTAGTTCCTCTTCTAGACAACGTTCTATCTAGAACTTCCTCCATTCAGGCTTGGATGTTAGGAAAGTGGTTACTAGCAGAGTCTGATTTTCTCTCACTCTTTGTATTCCATATTCTGGGTCCATCTCCCAAATCTGGTTTTAGATATTAGAGCCTATTTAGATCTTAGATTAGGGAAGTAGCTTATTTTATCTCTTAATTTTTTCTTCTTGATTTATTTAGGAGTCATTTATGCACTCCCACTCGGTATCAATACATGTGTACTCAACAGTCCCATTGTCCCATTTCTGTGGTCATTTGTTGGACATTAATAAAATTATCTTATCTTATCATCTATATTGCGGTGTTAATTTTTAAAATTTTTAATATTATAGTGTGTCGACTTATGCTAAACGTCACATCAATGTTAGGCATGGACATCACACATCTCCTTCACTCTGGGTTGTAGAATGCACCTCACTTATATTGGTGCATTCATAATTAGAATTATCCAACTGATGCCAATTTGGATGAGATATGTTCCCTTCTTTTTTAAAATAGTTACCCCTAACTGATTTGAAATTAAAGTCATTTCTTCTTAAGTTTAATTGTCTATTTGAGTGATTTGACAGAATCAAGCAATTAACAGCTCTGATGAATTGCCAGAAGCATTAATTATCAGAAAAAAGTGTCTTAGAATCCAGAAAAAATGTCAGGACTTCAACTGCAAAAATATACACACTAACTTTTAAAAATGATCTCTTTTCATCTAAAAGGATCTTTTAGATATGGGTAAGAGGTAAGTTCATGGTGTAGGCTTGTAGAATCATTTTTATAGTTTTGTAATTCCACATCCAACTAAACAGATAAAATAACAAATGAAATAAAACAACCTGATTTCTCTACCTTCAGACAAACATGAAACAAAAATCTGTACCCTCTCGTGAAACACCTTGATTTCTCTACGTTCAGACAAAGATGAAACACAAATTTGTATCCTCTTATGAGCAAATTGTCTAATCATACCATGCTATCAATTTATTTAAGGTAGCCATCTCCCCAAGATAAAGCTGGTCTTTTTAGAATTCCCTTAGCATTGATGTTTATTGTGAGATCAATTTATGTTTGCATACAGTTAGCAGTGTAACGTTGTTCTTTTGTTTCTACCATAAAGAAGTTATGCTACAAGACATAAGGACTGAAGTATTATTTTCTCACTTTTATCTGATAAAACACCCAAGATAATTTTAATCTTCTGATTCTTCTAAAGTAACAGGTGCAGCAACAAAGTGGTATGCATCTAACAGTATTCTTAAGAAATTGAACAAAAAAGGAATGAGATGGCAATTAGGTATGCATCTTAACAATATTCTTAAGAAATTGAACAGAAAAGGAATGAGAAGGCAATTAGGTATGCATCTTAACAATATTCTTAAGAAATTGAGTAGAAAAGGAATGAGAAGGCAATTAGGTACAATTCTGGGGAGCATCTTGGTAATCCTCGGAGGAATTTGATGCCTCCAACTTCAATCTCTTTGACTGCCTGTCCAAGCCCCATTTTCCATCTTCACTTTCATCTTCATCACCACCCATATTTACAAGGGGAGCTGCAAGTTTTGACTTTTGTTTCAAACTGAAAGAAAATTTCCCATTTGCAGGAGCAGGTGCAGGCTTAACTGATGGTTTGAAACTAGTAACCTTTTTAACAGTCAAGCTAGTCTTGGAGCTGTTGACATATTTCGATGAAAAACCCACTGTAAGGCCTTGTGTAGAAGCTTTTTCTTTCTGTTGTTGTTGCTGGAGTTGCTTAAACCTTTCTAAGAAGGAACCATCATTTACAAACAAACAGGAATTACTTTCTCCCTCCATGACCTCCGAATACACAATAATTGGCTGAATGCAGATGGGCAAGATGCCCCAACTACTTTCTCGCAAACTCTCTTGCATGTAGAAAATAATTCCTTCGAAGTGATCAAAGCATGTGTCATGTAATAATTGACTGGATTACTTAAAGTAAAATCCAAACAAGATTACAAGGAAAAGAAAAAAATAGAAATCTCACATGAATGTACCCAAAAACAAGAGATTAGCATAATCACGAACAGTGGGTTCCCTAGCCGATATGTCAAAACAAATTTCAGTAACACTACATTTTGCCTACATTACCAAAAACTATTAACAACAAACACAACGAGAATCGGGCATGCAGATGAAGAAACAGGGCTAGAGGCTATGCTCACTTCTCTATTATTCAATGAAGATGAATTACATCCTTATATAGGAAAAGACTCGATCGAGTCGGTTACATGCAAAACAAAGACAACTAGACTCTTAACTAAGAACTGTCTCTTAACATGCCTACAACTGAAGCTTATAACTAGTGCTTGCAACTAGCGCTTTCTCCATTATTTCCAAGTCTCCCCCTTAATGGAGAATGGATTGATTTCTACACCTAACATCTCCCTAAACAATTCAAACTTAATCTTTCCAAGAGGCTTAGTGAAAATATCAGCAACATTTTCACTAGTATTACAATACACAAGAGTTATTTCATTTGACTGCAACTTTTCTCTAACAAAATGATACTGAGCTTCAACATGCTTTGCCCTTGCATGAAAAATAGGATTCTTCACAATATTGATTGAACTTTGATTATCACATCTGATCATCGTAGGTTCCTTTCGTTCTTCTCCAACATCCTGAAGAAGTCTTCTTAACCAAACAACCTCACAAGTTGCTGCACACAAGGCTTTATATTCTACTTCAGTAGAAGACAAATATATAGTAGGCTGCTTTTTACTGCTCTATGAAACAACCCCAGATCCAATGCTGAACACATATCCAGTGGTTGATCTTCGATCATCCAGATTTCCAGCCCAATCGAAATCTGAATAACCTATCAAATCAACATCAGATGCATCAGTATATTTAATACCATAATCAAGTGTACCTTTTAGATACCTGAGTACTACCTTTGCTTCATTCCAATGGATTTCATGAGGTTTCTCCATGAACTGACTTAACACACTCACAAAATATGAAATATCAGGTCTAGTTGTGGTGATATAATTCAGACTACCCACCATCTGTCTATACACAGTGCCATTCACCTCCTTCGAACCATCATCACAAGACAGTTTCACATTCTGTTGCATGGGAACAGTAAAAGACTTACACTGTTCCATTTTAAATCTCTTAAGTATTTCTCTGATATACTTACTCTGACAAACAAAAGTTTGGCTTGCATTTCTCCAAACTTCAAGACCTAGGCAGTAATGTAACTCACCAATATCTTTCATTTCAAATACC
>JZKD02S1672895.1:633080-650816 GCA_000966675.3 Picea glauca
TCCTGCTTCCTGCTCATGGAAAAGTACATCTCTACTTGCAAATACTTTGTGAGTAGCAGGATCAAACAGTTTGTATGATTTAAATTCATAACAGTACCCAATGAAAATACATTTATTGGATTTAGCATCCAATTTCCTCCTATTCTCCTTTGGAATATGTGCAAAAGCCTTACACCCAAATACTTTCAAATTATTGACTGTAGGTTTGGAACCATACAAGGCTTCGAAAGGAGTAACATTATCAAGACACCTTGTTGGACTTCTATTCTTTAAATAAACTGCAGTATTTATGGCTTCAGCCCAAAATGCATTTGAGAGATTCTTACCTTTCATCATACTGCGTGCACACTCTACTAGAGTTCTGTTTTTCCTTTCAGTGACTCCATTTTGTTGTGGGGTGTGAGGTACTATAAATTGTTGTACTATTCCATTATCTTTGAAATATTTGTTGAAGTCCCCTTATTTATACTCTCCCCCTTGATTTGAACAGAGGATTTTGATGGATTTTCCTATCTTCTTTTCCACCATGGTTCTGAATTCCTTAAATTACTCGAAAACATCACTTTTTCGTCTAAGGAAGTAAACCTGTGTGTATCTCGTGCAATCATCAATAAATAACAGAAAGTAAAATGCACCTCCTAAAGACCTAGTCTGCATAGGCCCACAAACATTAGTATGCACAAGATCTAACACGTCTCTCTTTTTCTTATCAGGATTATAGGAGAATTCCTCCCTGTGCATCTTTCCTAATGCACATCCATCACAAGAAACCTTCTCATTCTTTAACATGGGAAGTCCTTCAACCATATTATTTTTCTGTAATAACAATAAATCAGGATGATTGATGTGTCCATACCTTTGATGCCAAAGAATCTCTATTGGCATAGTGGCAGAAGTCAATGCATGATGTGCTTTGCTGGTAACATCAAGTTTGTATAGACCTCCTGCTCTGACTCCCGTTGCAACAGTTCAAAAGTGGTCTAGCAGATCCTTCACTATGCAATAATTCTTGAAGAATTCAACCTTCAAGTTCTGATCTGTAATTGTGGACACAGAGATCAATTTTTTCTTTATTCCTAGAACATACACCACATTGCGAATGTGACGAACAATACCATTCAACAATGTCATAGAAATGTCTCCATATCCCTTGATCTGATGAGTGCGGTCGTCTCCAAGATATATGCTGGCACCATTCTTTGTTTCTTTGAAATTAACATACCAATTTTTGTTACAAGTCATATGTACTGATGCTTAGGAATTCACAAACCAGGCATCTGAATCATCCGTTTCAGCAGATAAAACAACATTAGACACAAACATCCTAAGATCCCGTGAGTCAAAATTTGGGGGTTCATCAATATCATGACTAGCAATAAATAATCTGTGATCTTGATTTGAAGATTTTTCTGCATAATGACCTGAATGTGTTCTAGGTTTATTCCTAGCTTCATCACTTTTCTTATTATGATAATCTTTAACCATATGTCTAGGTCAACCACAATAAAAACAACTCTTTGACTCATTCCTATCAGAGTGCATACCTTGATTTGGAGATTGTCTTCTCTGCGATGAACTGCCTCTCTGCCATGAACTCCCTCTCTGCCATGAATTGCCTCCTCTGCCTCTTACTCCTAATCTCCCTCTCGCAGATCTATTATTTGACCACAGTGCCAAATCTTTACTCGGAGGCTTCAGATTCCCACATCTCTCTTCCTCTTGCAACAAAATACCTGTCAGTTCTTCAAACATAGGAGGTTTATCCCTTCCTACAAGACCTATTATGAACATATGATAGTCTTCTAGAATACCATTTAAGGTAATAGTCACTAGATCAGTATTGGAAACAGTTTCCCCTATATTTACTAACTTGTCTTTCACCTCTTTAATGCGACCCAAAAATGAACTAATAGATTCATTTCCATCCATCTTAATGCCTAGCAATTTAGTTTTCAGGAACAAAATGCGATTTGTGTTGCTAGTTTCATATAATGATTTAAGAGCTATCCATGTTGCAGCAGAAGTTGTACTGTCTCTAATATGTGGAATTATGCTATCTTTAACAGACATGCGGAACAATACCTTTTCCTTGTTTTCGTGCTTCTCCCAGTCTTGGATCTGTGCTGCTATCGCACCTGCAACTGCATCAGGTTTCAGTTCAGTTCCCTTCACAATGTTCCAGAAACCATAGCCCTCCATGAGCATCTGCATCTTGAATTTCCAGTTAATGAAGTTCGAGCCATCTAACTTGTTGGCTTCATTGAGGTAGGTCTCTGCCAGCGGATTCGCCATCGCTGCCAGTGGATTCGCCATCACTGCAATTTAGTCTCTGCAAGAAAATCACCAAGGATATGCAACTTTTTGTCGCTCTGCCTTCGGATACCACCGATCCGACTCAATCTCGGCTCTCAACTTTCACACACAAAATCTCACAAATAATATTCTCTTGAATAAACTTTAATATCCACTTATACTTCAAAATAAAGCCCACTTTGAATAAAAATCCACTTCACATTTTCTTAAATCTCTTACCCTCTTTAATAAACTTCTTTATAGTCCATATAAAGTTTTAAACTCCACATGCATACACTTTATCCACTTTTAATAATAATAATAAAAAATGAATAACTCCCTTTTATTATTTGCATGTATAAGAGAAAACTTCTTATTCAAAACTCACCACCACCATGTATAAGTTTTGAATGCACTTTTTATTTTTAAATGCTCAAAAAATAAAAGGCACGTATGCATGCAAGCTCTCTTACCATGCATGCATTCAAAACTTCACTACCACACACATGCATTCAAAACTTCACTCACCATTATGCATGCATGCTCTCTCACCACGCATGCATTCAAAACTTCACTCACCATGCAAACTTCACGGTTAAAAATAGATTCCCATGATTGGTAGCTCAACTCTGTATACGCAAATCATGAAACTATAAACTCACGCAAATGGTTATTAATTAAAATCAAACAAATGTTTAAAACTATAACCGATCCACTCAACCTCACACTCCAACCTCACGCTGCACCCAAACTCACACTGCACGCTCATGCTGGAGTTGACTGCGGGGAGTCCTGGCAGAGTCCACACCTCACCCTTCACTTGGCTGCGGGGAGTTCACACCTAACCCGTTATTGGGTTGCGAAAATCGAGAAGGAAGTTCGCACCCTAATGGACAACAACTTGCGAAAATTTTTGGTTCCAAGCATGTGGGAAAGTGTGAGTAATATAGGTTCGCACCCTAGCAGAGGAGAGACCTGCGAACCTCTAGAATTTACGCACCTCACTCCCGTGGCTTTGATACCAAGATAAAATATATGAACCAAACACATGGTGAGGCTATGCTCACTTCTCTATTATTCAATGAAGACGGATTACATCCTTATATAGGAAAAGACTCGACTGAGTCAGTTACATGCAAACTAAAGACAACTAGACTCTTAACTAAGAACTGACTCTTAACACACCTACAACTGACTCTCACAACTGAAGCTTATAACTAGTGCTTACAATTGGCGCTTTCTCCATTATTTCCAAATCTCCCATGTACAAATCTGGTGTCAGCATGGTAATAGGGGCAAAGCAGAAGAAGAAATGGATCTCCTAGACAGGCTTCTGGTAACAGTCATAGCATTTTTCTACACCAATATTGAGAATCAACAGTTGGAAGTAATTAAACTGAATTTTTCAACTAATTACAGGAAATAAACATATTTAAACTATAACTTAGTTTAGAGGTACAAGGACAGCAGAATGAGAAATGGGTCCCCTGTTCAGGTTTCTGGTAACACAGCGTTTTGTTGCACCAATATTAAGATTCAACAATTGTATATAATTAAAATTGAAATGTTAACTAATAGCAACAGATACACCTGTAAAAACTGAAATTTAGTTTCAACAAACCCGGCTGGGGAACCCACGCAGAAAAAATGTCCAAATGAATTATAACCATTGAAAATGTGAAAACAGAGAGCTAAAGGTCTCTCTCCCCTTTACTTTCTCCTATGCTTTATCCAGTGTATCGGTCTAATTGGGATGACCATAGATCCTCGATGAAAAGCCGGATCCCCATCTTCCACCCTGCTCAGAGCTCAGGTCAGCATCCTATAAAAACACACCTAATTTTCCATGACCCAGCCATGTCAAAGAAAACGATTCTTATAAATACTAGAAAACTCAAATAAAAAAGCTTATATATTATCAAAAATTACCTTAAAGGCCAACACCTAGTTATAATGTAAAAATATTATAAAATTATAAAATCAAGTAGGAGTTGTCAGCGTTCCTTGTGTGCTTAATTTGTGGGGATTTTAGTTAAAGTATTAAAGGGGCATGAATATGCGCTTGATTAATGAGTGGAGAGCTTGTGCATAGTGGATGCTTTTCTCTAACCACTTCCTTTTATCTGGTTCTACCTTTAATGATCATGCATGCACAAATGCAATGTGGTCAAGATTATTTCTATGATTACCCTTTCCTCCCAATGAATGGAAATCTCATTCCATCTGAGAATGGTTTGGCCTCTCATAAATCTTTACACCAAAATGACATGGGGGCTTTGGCTTTGATGGATCCACCCTTTACAAGGTTTTTCCCGAGAAAGTATAATTATTTTAGGGTTTTCTCCCAAACTAAAAAAAAGCCCTCCCTTGTGTCCTTTTGCATTGGCAATACGACTTTAGAGTGGGTTTTAAATATCGGTCCCACTTGGGTCAAGGTGGAAGGGGTTTACTACCATACCAATGGGTTAAAGTTGAAAGACCTCTCATAAATCTTTGAACCAAAATGACATGTGGGATTTGGCTTTGATGGATCTACCCTTTACAAGGTTGTGCTCGAGAAAGTATAATTATTTGAGGGTTTTCTCCCAAACTAAAAAAAATCCCTCGCTTGTGTCCTTTTGCATTGACAATACAACTTTAGTGTCAGTTTTAAATATCAATCCCTCTTGGATCAAGGTGGAAGGGGTTTACTACCATACCAATTGGTTGAAGTTGAAAGATCTTTAGATTTGAATTTTTGAATCCTAGGGGTCCTCCTTGAAAGATTTTGTGGTCATTCAACCTTGTGCCAAAGCAATTTATCCTTGAATTTATTTATGTACATGACGAAGCAAGTGTCATTCATAATGAGCTCTTGTTTATGGTGAGGTTTGGCCTCTTTACAAAGCCTTCATGGTGAAGTTTCAATCTTCTTGTTGAACTGTTATGTTTAATCCCAATTTCGGTGCGAAAACTTATCTAGCCTCTTAAAAATTGAAATGCAAACTCTCTTAAGGCCATTAGAAATGTTGTAAGTAAGATTGTTGTCTTGGCTCTAGAAACAACAAATTTGTTGGCATTTTCCATAGCTCAAATACATTGACACTAATTTGATTAAGGATCTACAAAGAAAAATTGTTTTAATTTATAATGATTGTAGTTGGACCTAATTATTGCATAATGAATGCAATTATAGGATTTGTTTTGAGTGCAACCATCTACTTACTTTGTGTCTAAAAGTTAAAGTTCATAATGTTTCTCATGCAAATAAGTGCATAAATTAGAAGCCAGCTTGGTTGAAGGATTCTAAGATTGGTCACCATTAGGTGGAACCAATATTGGATCAATCTTATCATTGGCCTCTTGATTATGTAAATGTTATAGTTCCACATTCCAAGTGTGCTAGCATTGTTCTTGACATTGTTTAGGAAAGTGTAGAAAATAACATTGTGAAGGATACGTCCTCCTTACATTAATTATTCTCCTTGTCTAGGTACTAATTAAATGAGATGTTGGATCATATGAAAAAGGGAAGGAAATTAGTGTCAGCGTATAATAACATTAATGGTGAATCACAACCAAGATCCTTGATGACCCATCAGTTTTAAAGAACTGAGCTTCGAAACTCATAAATAAAAGATAGACTGAAATAAATAAAAAATAAGAAAATAAGAACAACACTTCAAATTATATGACTCTTTGATAAAATAATTGTAAAAAAACTACCCCTCAAAAAGGATGTCATGACATAATCAAGATGTTGAATCATTTAGGGTAGTCATTAGAAGGAAATATGATATAGAGCATAGTCATGAACTTGCTTTCAAGCATTGCCATTATTTGTCAATAAGAGAGAAGCTAAACCACTCACAAAAAGGAAAGGAAAGTTATGATGGAAAGAGATGTGGCAGTCAAAGAGGAGGGGTGCCAAGAGATAAGAGGTCACATTAATGTTTTTAAAGGACCTATCAATTTGCAATGGATCATAAAATGTCTCCCCAAGGGACCTCCAAGTCAAAAGAGGTCGCAAAAATGCTTTTAAGGTATACATAAATTCATAATGGATGGTAAAAGATCTCTCTATGGGCATGATTGGTGGTCAAAAAAGAGCATTGAGCTCTTGCAAAAGGATCTTCTATCCTCTTAACCTTATTTGCTTCAAAAGTGCAATTCATTAAGAAGAAGTTGGTATCTTTAGAGGAGCCTACAATGGAGCATTACATAATTCTTGAGTACCCCCTATAGATTATTGGCATAAAGCATTCAAAGGGATTCAACAATAATGAACAAGTTCAAAAGAGATCATATTTAGCCCCATACACCCTTCGTTGATTGTAATAAAGGGCCACACATATTATTTGTTTCTAACCCTTCTTCTATAATTTCCAATTTTTAATGGATTTTTACTTGGATCAATCATTATAAATTTTATTACGTCAAAGGTGCTTGTTTATTATGGTCATATCCACAATGATTTTTACTTCTAAACTGCCAACCAATTTGCACAAACCTCATGTGTGCAACAATTGTTGTCTATCCCATCCCATGTGTTAGTTTATGTTTGCATCATGTGGCAATGGTTTGAATGCAAGAGTTTCTTTGTCTGCTTATTGGGTTTCTTCCTCGTTGATGGTGTTTGTTGATGGGGGTCTATAAGATAACATCTCCTCCATAACTTTATCTACTCTAGTGATAGATCTCTCTAAAACAACATTTTTTTCGAACTTGCACTTACTCCCTCCATCTTTGTTATTAGGGTTAAGTTCTTATTTTCTAGTTGTTTTATAGTATCCATGTGTTGTATTTTTCCCCCTTGAGTTGGTCCAGAAAGTCATCAATCAGTGGGATCGAGTACCTATTTCGGACAATGATCTTATTCAATGCCCGATAGTCAATGCAGAGTCTCCAAGTCCCATCCTTCTTCTACACCAACACGATCGGGCTTCCACAAGGCGATGAACTCGACCGGATGTGACCTTTCTGCAACAACTCCTAAATATGTCTCTTGATTTCGTCATTCTCCAAAACAGAGTGTCAATAGATTGGTCCATTGGGCAGTGGTGCACCTAGGGTCAGATCGATGGGGTGCTTGACCTGGCAGTGTAGAGGTACCCCTATGGGGGAGGTGAAGATGTCCTCGTACTCCTCCACAACCTTATCTATTTGTTGTTGTCGTGTAGAGGGGTCCTGTCTGGAGGTCATGGCCACAGTCTTCTTCTTTCCCTAAGGGAGGATCATCAGGAAAACAAATTTTCTAGTTTTCGAAATGAGATTACTGTATTATTTTGCAGTAACCAAAGAGATGGTGGTAGGCAGTGCTATCTCCGGTATCCTGTATAGCTTATTGCCCAAAGTGATAATAACAACATGAGGATTGGAATCATACATAGCATGTCACTTCCACAAGTACGGTTGACCTAATAATACATCAGAAACATCAAGAGGAGCAATGTCACATAATACCTCATCCATGAAGAGCTTGATGTTGTAGGGAAGGACATTGCTAGATGACATGGAGGTCTTGTCCTTGGTGCAACCACCCGATGGTGTATGGTTGTGGGTGCATTGTGGTCGGCAAGCCCAACCGCTTCACGAACTCTACCGAGATGACGTTCTTTTGGCTCCCGCTGTCGATAATGAACTGCAACGGGAAACCCTTTACCCACATCTTGGAATGGAAGAGAGGCTCTGCCTCTTCTGGGTCTTCTGGTTCCTCCTTCTGGATCTTCGTGGTGGAAACGGTGGCGTTGGGCTCCGCATCGATAATCTGCTTCCCCCTATCATTCCCCTTGTCAGGTTTTGGTTCAGAGTCAGAGCATACATCTGATTCAGAAGCCTTCAACTTAGCTACCAGTGACTGCTTGGCCCGACACTCACTTGTGTTGTGGGTGGAGCTGTTATGAAACTCACACCACTTCCCCGTGTCCTTTTTTGGATTTGTGGTGTTGTTCTTTGCTTGTGGCTTTGGAGGGTTGTTCTAGGATGCCCCACCTTGGCTTGGTCCTTTGTTCTATGTTTTGGGGGTACCTTTCCCTTTCTTCTGATTCGTAGACCCAAAGTCTTACCTCTTCTGTTTCAACTTCTGCTCAATCTTGGCAGCATATCGGTATGCCACACCAAGCGAGGAGATGTCGAGGAACTCCATTTCCTACTGAATATATCTATGCAGACAACAACGGTACTTTAACACCAAATGTTTCTCTGAATCTTTGATACCCAACTTTGTGCGTAGGGTATGAAGCAGATTCGTCATCTCATGCACATCTTGGTCCCTTTGCTGTCGTAGCGTAGTTCATTGTATGTATTTGTCCTCATATCTCCCCACAAGATAATATTGTTCCTTGATGGCATATCGGAAATAATTCCAAGTGTGTGTGACCAAGAACAGATAGGGTTCCCCCTCGCCCTATTACTCCTAGTAGGTTTCCCACCAGTCCTTGACATGGGGAGCGGCTTTGAGGAGTGCAAAAATAATCCTTTCTCGGTCGGAAAAGTCATGAACCAAGAAATATCCTTCTAACAAATTCAACCATATATCTATGACATCTGCATCTGTTTGTCCCTCAAATATGGGAATGTCAAAATTTACTTGTACCTTAAAAGGAGTGGCACCTCCAAAGTGGTTGTTGGATGTAGATGCGCCGTCAATGGGCATCCGTTGAAAGATCTACACAAAGTTGTCCATCATCGCATTCCTTTGTTTCTCGAGGGCCTCCTCGAGCAACATGTTGATAGGATCTCCTTCTCTCTCATCTTTATTTTCTTCCCCCATGGGTAGTCATCGGGGTTTATGAGGCTAATCTTGCAAAGGTTCAACTAGAACGAGCCCTAACTCCTTATACCCCGACCTCGTTGGGGACATGCAAAGAAGGATCGAGAACGAGCAGACCGCTCTGATACCACTAATCCATATTTATATAGGAACACAATGAAATACATAAATACACATAAACGTAGAGATGCAGTGGAAATAAGACTTCATTTCATTAACAACAAATCACTGAAATATGCTTACAGATAGAATGTAAATAAACTAGCTAGGGTGTTGGTATCTTATCTCTGAGAAGAGATGTGGCAGCTACTAGCCTCTAAATTGTGTTACAATGAGGATCGAAGGCTTATTATTATTGAGAAACAATGGAAAACCCTAAACATCCAAATACCTAACCCTAGGAGATGAAACGCCAAGACTGTGGGCCCCGTTTGGGTAAGTTGGTACATCAATTTCCCAGGGACGTAACTTTGGCATACGATCTCTGTTTGACGTATTCCATACCTCATTAGAAAGATATATCTGAGCAATACAAATTTTGGGTGAGAAACATTGATTTCCTATCCACGTTGCTCCCCGTTTTCTCAAAAAACATTGTTTAGGGCCTCAAAACGACTTTGGAAGTTCAGGACCTGAAAAACTGCTAAAAATAGTAAACTGTGTGGAAACTGAAAAATTGAAAGAAGCAATGGTGGGGGTCTGAGTGGAATATGTGGGTGGCCACCAATATCCACCTGGATCACCATGAGCCTAACCCAAAGGTGTTTCACGTTTCACTATTTCAGGACTTCTATTGCAAGTTGCCCCGACTACTCCAATTCTCGAGCTTTGAAATAAGGCTTAAGGGTCCCTAGCTCCTCCCTTAAATTTTGCAGACATATGACCTCTAGCCAAACCCTGGGGCCCACCTCCGAGCGCATCAGGATTTCACATATCAGGACTTTGGATCAGCTCTACCCTTCGAACCTCCGACTCTTGACTCCCGATATCACGAAAGAAAACAACCGCTCAATCTACCCTCAGATCGACGACCTGTTATCTCTCCTAATCTTGTAAATGTTGAAATAATCTCGGCCTTAACCTCTCTTCAACTCCATTGGATCTAATTGTCAATGTATATCGACACTTCTCCCTCCGAGAGTTTCCTCCATTTTTCCAGGCTCTCAATACTCTCAACCAAATATATTGGCGTCAACCCTTCTAAGCTTGATTTCACAAGGTGACTTCGACCCTCATCCTTCTTCTGGAATTTTCCAATTCTCTATCCTTCTTGAGCTTGATTTTTTCTGCAAACTCAAGGATTTTAAGGAATCCTGCCCACACTCCTTGTGGCCTTCACGACAATCTCTGATTATCTGATAACTCCAACTCTGCGCACTCCTTGTGACATAAGTTCTTCAACTGCTCACTTGGGTTTGTAAAGTCTTGGAATTTCCTCAACATATGCACACCTTGCATGGATCTATGTTATACTTTCACTTCCACTGGTATAAGTTCAACAATATCTCTCCTGATATTTTTCTAAGGTGAAACTCAGAACCCTGTCAACGCACTCCTTGCAGACTTTCACTGCACTCGCAGGAATTCTCAGGAAGAGAAACAATTGAAACTTATACTTTCCCACTCACAGACTTCATATATTCAACATGAAATCATACACACACAACATTGAAACAAATGCATAACAAAGAATATGAGCAAACTGTAAACATACCATTCAATAGATGGAAACATTAACCACAAAACACCATGAATTTTGGATCAAAGAATTCTTATATTAATTCAAGTGCTTATGTACATGGTTTCGATACAACTTGTACAATATTTGTTCTTCTCTACTCTCCTATGCTCTCTCTTTTTCTCTACAGCATAAAATTACAATGAGAATAATAATACAATATATACGAGGGAGTCTTCTTGAAGTTTTCCCCTCCTACAACTCTAAGTTATCTTATTGAATTAAAGACTACATCTACCTTAAATTTATTACAATAAATGCCTCTAGCCGACAGATGAGAGAAAACGCTCAAGATCTACATTACAATCCCCAAACATTAAAAGAAAATACATCCTTCCAGTTATTACATTAATGGTTCATCTTTTAAAATTCAAAGTGTCTTTAAAATGCATGTTGGTGTATATCCAACTGTCCTCCACTTACGCTTGCTAGTGATGCTCCTGCATCATACTTCTTTGGCTGAAAAAATCATGGACTCCTATCCATGAGCTCCTGCACCGTCTGTCCATGTTTCTGGATATCTGCTTTGCTTTCCCAACTGGCATCCTCAATTGGGTGTCCTTTCCACTTGCGTCATGTCTTACTTGAAATGTCTTACCAAAATCAGGCAAATCCAGAACTAGCTGCTCAGTTATCTTCTCTTTCAACAAATTGAAACTTTTCTCCACTTACTCTGTCCAGTGAAAAGATTTATGTATTTTCTTGACTGTGTCCATCATAGATGCACAAATTCCACTAAAATTTCTGACGAAATTCCTGTAAAAACTAGCTAATCCATGGAAGCTTCTGACTTCAAAGATATTCCTTGGTGATGGACATTCTTTGATTTCTTTTACCTTCTCAGGATCCATGTTCAACTCATTCGAAGAGATCACAAAACCCAAATAAATGATTTATGTCTTCATGAAAGATGACTTCTTCATATTTATCAACAACTTCTCTTGCTGCAACTTCCGCATTACTAGAGTTAAATGTCTCAAATGTTCTTCCTCGATCTTACTGAAGATCGATATATCATAAAGATACACAATTACAAACTTCCCAATGAAATATTTCAAGACTTCGTTCATTAATCTCATAAAAGTACTTGGCGCATTCGTCAATCCAAATGACATGACAAGCCATTCATACAACCCTTCATTCATCTTGAATGTTGTCTTCCATTCATCACCTTCCCTCATTCTAATATGATGATATCCTCTTTTCAAATCAATTTTTGAAAAAAACCTTGTTCCACTCAATCAATCCATCAAGTCATCCATCCTGGGTAAAGTAAATCTATACCTGATGGTGATTTTGTTTATATCCCTCGAGTCTGTACACATTCTCCATCCACCATCCTTCTTCGGACTTAACACCATTGGCAAAACACATGGACTCGATCTTTCTCTAATCAACCCTTTGTCCATCAAATCCTAGACTTGCTTCTTAACTTCTTCATTCTCTTGCAGCGTCAATATGTATGCTGCTTTGTTTCGTAAACTCACTCCTGGTATAAGGTCAATGTGATGAATTATACTTATAATGGGCAGCAACAAACAAGGTAAGTCATCCACCACTATATCAATGAAATTCTTCAGCAGTTCCTGAATTTCCTCAGGTAGATCATCTATTGAAGTACTGGTCAAGATGACTCTAGGTTTCCTTACCACAACAAACTACATTTCTTCATCTTTCTTGACTTCATCTAGAATCCCCTTCCCACTCCTAAGAAGTATAATATTTCTTGTTTCTGCTTTCGCCTTCTTGTCTTCAATTGGCAGCAACATATGTGTCCTACCATTCTTCTCCAAGGTATAGGTGTTATTTCTCCCATCATGAATAACATTTCTGTCATATTTCCACGGTCTCCTCAACAAAGATGGCAGATATCCATGGGAATAACATCACATAAAATTTCATCTCTATAACCCCTTATCTTAAATTCAACTAAGAATTGTTTAGTGATAGTTACCTGATGTCCCTTTTGCAACCACGAGACTTTATATGGGCTTGGATGTGAAACCATTTCCAATTCCATCTTCTCCACCATTTCTGTGGACACTAGATTATCTATACTTCCACTATCAAATATCACCTTGCATACCCTATCCTTGGTCTTGCAAGAAGTTCTAAACAAATTGTTCCTCTGGACTGGATTTTCCACCTCCTTCTTTGGCTTTAAGAGAATTTTCCTCATCATTAAGGATCTTCTGCCTTCTGCATCTTTTTCCGCAACATTTCGCCTTTGCACTTCTGAAATGTGAGCTTCAACTCCTTCATATATTTTTCTATTGGGACATTCCCAAGATTTGTGTCCGATATTTCCATAGACAAAACACTTTATTTCACCTCCTCTGCCTCTTCCTCTTCCTCTTGCTCGAGGAAAAGTGTTTCTATCGGCATATTTTCTTCCCTTCCTCCCCCTTCTGGGTGATAATGAGGCTTCTTTTCTTCATCCTTGGGCTTCTGTGCTCTGTCCTGGGCAATTTCTTTGCCTCTGCTCTAACTTCTACCTCTGCCCCTTTGACCTTTCTTTCGGGCCAATTTATCTTCTGAATTTAGAGTGACCTGATAAGCATCTTCCACAGTTCTGACTGTCACCATGCTCATCTCATCCCGAATCTCATATCTTAGGCCATCCATATATCTGGCGACCTTTTCATCATCACTCTCATGATGACCAGCTCTGATGTTTAACCTATAAAACTCCTCAGTGTATTCCTTCACTGTCATCCCTGTCTGTCGCAAATTTTGCATTCTTCGAAACAAATTAATTTGATAATCTCTGGGTATGAATTTGGCTTTCAACTTTGCTACCATCCTATCCCTGTCATCCTGTAGTTCATCCCACCATTGTTTTTCATGCCCTTTCAATCTAGTGACAATGTGATTAACTTTCCCGTCTTCTTCGATATCTTCATAATCAAAGTATTTATCTAGAGCTCCAAACCAATCTAGCAACTCCTCAACGTCTAAGTTTCCTTCATACATTGGAATATCCAACTTTTCTCTGGAACCTATTCTTACAACAACTTTAAATAGATGTTCCTCTCCAACATCTTCAGCTACAACTTCTTCTTCGGCTCCAGCTTTGTTCTCACTTCCAGACTCACTAATATCTCTAGTATCAGGTGTTCATCTTTGTGTTGTATCCATAGCATCTAACCGAGCACAAAGTTATCTCATTTCCCTTTCCATAGCTGGATCAAGCATAGTTCTTTCTTGGCATCTTCTTGGCAGCATTGTTTCGATTTGTCCATGCAGAATTCAAATCACAACTGTTCCCTATCTTCCCTTTACATAAAACAATAATTGTAAGCTCTGATACCACTTGACGCAATACCCCTACCTTGGCAAGGTCTACTAACCTCCCAGTCTTTGGATCTTCAATTCCCCTGAGCCAAAATGGCTCTTCGGTTCCCACTAGAACCTTCACAAATATGACCACAAGTCCTTTTCCAAACTCCTCCCATACGAACAAGCACTAGGGGTAGTCTCCCCTAACGTGACCACCAGTGGTGACCATGAGCCTAACCCAAAGGTGTTTCACATTTCATGATTTCGGGACTTCTATTGCGAGTCACCCCGACTCCTCCGATTCCCGAGCTCTGAAATAGGGATTAACGGTCCCTAGCTCCTCCATTAAATTCTTCAGACATATGACCTCCAGCCAAACCCTGGGGCCCACCTTCGAGCACCTCAGGATTTCGTGTATCAATATTTTGGAATGACTCTGCCCTTCGAACCTCCAAATCCCGACTCCCGATATCACGAAAGAAAACAATCGCTCGATATCCCCTCAGATCGACGACCCACTATCTCTCCTGAGCTTGCAAATGTTGAAATATTCTTAGCCTTAACCTCTCTGCAACTCCACTGTATCTAATGGTCCATGGATATCGACACTTCTCCTTCTAAGAGTTTCCTCCATCTGTCTAGGCTCTGAGTACTCTCGACCAAATATCTTGGTGTCAACCCTTCTAAGCTTTATTTCACAAGGTGAATTTGACCCTCGTCTTTCCTCTAGACTTTTCCAAATATCTATCCTTACTAAGCTTGATTTTTGCTGCAAACTCAAGGATTTTAAGGAATCCTTCCCGCAATTCTTGCGGCCTTCACGACAATCTTTGATTATCTGATAACTCTAGCTCTGCACATTGCTTGCCAAAAAAGTTATTCAACAGCTCACTTGGGTTGGTAAAGCCTTGGAATTTCCTCATCCCACGCACACCTTGCACGACTATGTGCTATACTTGCACTTCCATTGGTATAAGTTCAACGGTATTTCTCCTGATCTTTTTTTGAGGTGAAACTCAGAACCATGTTGACGCACTCCTTGTGGAATTTCACTACACTCCTTGTAGGAATTCTCATGAAGAGAAACAATTGAAACTTATACTTTCCCACTCACAGACTTCATATATTCAACATGAAATCATACACACACAACATTGAACAAATGCATAACAGAGAATATGAGAAAACTATAAACATACCCTTCAATAGATGTAAACAGTAACCACAAAACACAATGAAATTTGGATCAAAACATTCTTATATTAATTCAAGTGCTTCTGTACATGGTTTCCATACAACTTCTATAATCTCTGTTCTTCTCTGCACTCCTATGATCTCTCTTTTTCTCTACAACATAAAATTACAATGAGAATAATAATGCAATACATATGAGGGAGTCTTCTTGAAGTTTTTCCCTCCTACAACTCTAATCTATATTATCGAATTAAAGACTACATATACTTTACATTTATTACAATAAATGCCTCCAACCAACAGATGAGAGAAAATGCTCAAGATCTGCGTTACAATCCCCAAACATTAAAAGAATATACATCCTTCCAGCTATTACATTAATGGTTCATCTTTTAAAATTCAAAGTGTCTTCAAAATGCACGCTGGTGCATATTCAGTTGTCCTCCACTTGCACTTGTTGGCAATGCTCCTGCATCATATTGCAATGTTTGTGGCAGTGATTCGACAAAGGGGAGGGTTGAGAAGGGGAATGAGACCCAACAACAAATCATGTTGAGGCAAAAGTGATCTATAGAAGAAAATTAAATTTGTTTTCAGAGCAAGAACGTTGTGGAAATAATTACCGATCTTTGCGGCATTGCTCCTCTATTGGTGGGGTGATCTCCTCTATCACTCGCACTCATGTAGGCTCCTTCCTTCTCCTTCCATACTAATTTGTTGGTTTTGTTAAGTAACTGCACCAATTAACATTCACATAGTTTTCTACTATTTCACTATTACTACTTATATCATACAGAAACATTTTGAAAAAAAATTCAACGTTGGCCCCATTCATAGGTCACCATTGTCCATCATGTACTCTAGCCCTAGTATAATGTGTTTTAATAGTTGTTTCCTTTAAAATTCGACTGATAAGAAAATTAAAACAACACAAGGATGAGATGAGATGATATATAGAGTGGGTCTGTGAGTTATCTTTGAGTATAAGGGAAAATATCTCTTCCATGCCATACACAACACAAGGGAAAATGTTTCCTTTCTCTACTCAACAATCGCTCACGCATCTCCTTCCTTTTCGATTCCCTCATGTAGGCAGAAATAGTCCAATCCATTGATTGATTTATGGGAAACCTAGTGGAATATTTCCTTAGCTCTTAAATAATTAATAAGAAACTATTTCATGGGAATGGGGTTAAAGGTTTTCTAATTTTCCTTGCCTCTATTCTTATCTACAACCAGCTATCTCTTTTCCAAGGTTTGTTATTCCATCATTGTTGCAATAGTTTTGGTCATTTCTAAATTTGTATTATTGAGTAACTAAGGTGAATATAGTGTGGGGGTTATGTGAATAATGGTGAGAATGATCACAAGATGACTTCCATGAGGTAGGAGAATGCATGAATGACTCACACTTATTGAAAATGTTTAAACTCCTTGTTGATGTGGGGATTTCTTTAATGTTGGAGGATATCAAAGATGTGTCATTGTGACTAAGTGGAGATATGTTGGTGAGAATGATGTCATCATCTCATCATATTCACTCACAGATTCTTCAGAGGACGATGTCATCAACTCATCATTTTTATTACTGTTGTCATTCACCCACCACAAATGTCATCTTGCACCGACCCCGCATAGTGAGCAGTGAATGGGGACAATGTTGAAATTTCTTCAAACTGTGCATGTATGCATCAAAATTTGACATGGTTAGACTAGACCCATGGCTTCACGGTAGGGGAGGATTTCAATACTCAAGGATGTATGATGTCCCCACATAATCTTTGAGATCATCCACATTTGCATCAACATTCATCATGTTGCACCTCTTTTTGTCATCATTTGTCATTCCCTTATATAGAATCATTGTCGAAACTATCTTGAAATTTGTCATGGAACTTAAAATACACCCATCACAAATTTATTCCACCGACCCCGCATAGTGAGCAGTGAATGGGGCCGACGTTGAAATTTTTTCAATCTATCCCCGTATGCATCAAAATTTGACATGGTTAAACTAGATAGTTTCCTTGAAGGTATGGGAGGGTTTCAATACTTAAGGATGTTTGATGTCCCCGTATAATATTTGAGATCATCCATGTTTGGATCAACACTCAATATAATGGATGTCTCATAGTAATCATAGTGAATGGGGCATGCCTTGAAGGTGAATAAGCATAGTGAAATTTCTTCCACTGACCCCGCATAGTGAGCAATGAATGGGGCCAACATTGAAATTTCTTCAAACTGTACATGTATGCGTCAAAATTCGACATGGTTAGACTAGACACATGCCTTGACAGTATGGGAGGGTTTCAAGACTCAAGGAATATGTTTGATGTCATGGCCACATAATCTTTGAGATCATCCATGTTTGCAACAATGTTCATAATGGGGCATCTCATATTTGTCAAATGTCGTTGTTTCCATCTGTAGAATATTTGTTGGAAGTCTCTTGAAATGTCATGGAACTTCCTGTTGGGTA
>JZKD02S1672895.1:655524-668399 GCA_000966675.3 Picea glauca
ACAATGTGTATCAATATAATATATGTTGGTTTTCCCGGTTTGGGTTTCCAGGTGAAAAATCTCTGTGTAATGTTTGTATTTGCCATTGTATATTTTATGTTCTTTTCTGAATATCGATTTGCAGTAGATATTGTACAAGGTTAGAATTTACACTTCCAATTCAACCACCACAAATGTCATGCACCGACCCCACATAGTGAGAACTAGTGAATGGGGCCAACGTTGAAATTTCTTCAATATGTGTGTGTATGCATCGAAATTTGACATGGTTAGGCTAGACACATGCCTTGATGGTATGGGAGGGTTTCAAGACTCAAGGATGTTTGATGTCCTAGCCACATAATATTTGATATCGTCCATGTTTGCAACAATGTTCATAATGGGGTGTCTCATATTTGTCAAATGTCATTGTTTCCATCTGTAGAATCTTTGTTGGAACTCTCTTGAAATGTCATGGAACTTCCAATTCAACCACCACAAATGCCATGCACCAACCCCGCATAGTGAGCACTAGTGAATGGGGCCAACGTTGAAATTTCTTCAATATGTGCCTGTATGCATCGAAATTTGACATGGTTAGACTAGACACATACCTTGACGGTATGGGAGGGTTTCAAGACTCAAGGATGTATGATGTCCTGACCACATAATCTTTGAGATCGTCCATGTTTGCAACAACGTTCATAATGGGTGTCTCATTGTCAAATGTCGTTGTTTCCATCTGTAGAATCTTTGTTGGAACTCTCTTGAAATGTCATGGAACTTCCAATTCAACCACCAAAAATGTCATGCACCGACCTCGCATAGTGAGCAGTGAATGGGGGCCAACGTTGAGATTTCTTCAATATGTGCCTATATGCATTGAAATTTGACATGGCTAGGCTAGACACATGCCTTGATGGTATGGGAGGGTTTCAAGAGTCAAGGATGTATGATGTCATACAAAAACATTTTAAAAAAATTTCAACGTTGGCCCCATTCACAGGTCACCGTTTCCCATCATGTACTCTAGCCCTAGTACAATATCTTTTAATAGTTGTTTCCTTTAAAATTTGACCAATCAGAAAATTAAAACAAAATGAGAAGATCCCTAGTAAAATGTCTTTTAATAGTTGTACTCTATCCAAGAATACTCAAAAACCCTTTTTGAAGTGTCGTTATTATAGCAAACTTGTCACAACATCCGTAAAATGAAACATATTTATAGATTTTATAACGTCGCAATTCCGACGATCATTGACCAAATCAAAGTTTACTTGGTCAAAATACTAGGTGATCATTGGAGGGGGGAAACCTAGTTTCCACAATGTTGCAACTGCGACAACTATCTTCACAAACGTGGCAAGAGAGACAACTATGTCACAAACGTGGCAAGAGAGACAACTATGTCACAAACGTGGAAAGAGAGACGACTATGTGGAAAATGTGGCAAGAGAGAAAAAAACGTGGCAAGAGAGACGAAAACGTGGCAAGAGAGATGTCAACATGGCAATAGCGACGTTATCGAGAAATATGGAAAAAAAAAAATAAAATTTCCTCTATTTTTCGATAGTATGGCCAATTTTGTCCATAACGTCGCAAATAGAACGTCCAAATTTTTACAATGTGTACTAGTGAATATTCCCTAATGCAGAGTAATATTCCTCTTCGTCTATAGACTAATAATCTCTTTGAACTCTGACTTCTTCCTTTTTTCCCGTGGATTCATTATGCTCTTGCACTACAATTCCTGAGATTACAATCTCCTCGGTCTGTTCTTTATTCACCTGCTCTTCTTTTCTTTCTCGCACTACTGCAAATCCTGTTATCTATGGGACTTGTTCTTTATTCACCCTCTCTTGTTGTATTTATTTTATTTTCCAAAACTTTATGTATTTGACATCGATGTTTTCTTTCATGGAATGCTATATCATGATTCTACAGTTCAAAGCTATGTGACCATAATTGTGGAATTTGTAACATTCAATGTTATGTGGGTCCACATAAGCATTTCGTGCTTGAACATTTCTTCCCTAACCCCTGTAATCTACAACTTTATGCCCAAATTTAGTACAATTAAAACAATTAACATAAAATAAATTTACATACCTAGGGGTGACTAATCTTCTTTGCGGTACATTCCTTCTAAATTCATGCCTTAATTGGTCACAATCTTCTCTGATGTTGATCCATTCATCATGATTGAATATTTTTTTTTGTTTGAATGTATAAGGTCTTGTTGAATATGTATCTCTATTATACTCATTCTTATTTGATTCTTGATGACCATGATTCCTTCCTTTGAGTACTTCTACATAAATCTTACCCTTCTCTTCATTCTTCCTTTCTGGAAACCTGGAGTGCTTGTTTTCAACATTCTTTATTGATGATGTGGATGTTTCTCTCTCTTCAACATTCTTGCTAAGTTTGACAATTTTGACTCTCAATGCGACAACTTATTCTTCAATATTTTTAACCTCTTCTTCTTTCTTCATCATTTGAATTTTCATGATTTTTTCCATTCTCTTTGCTTCTTCAAGTTGGATCTTGAACGTGATCATTTCATTTTCAATTCTTATTTCTTCTTGAATAAATTGTGCTTCAAATTTTTTAAAGTCCTCAAATATTTCCTTGGGATGATCTATCAAAACATTTTCTCTCTTCTCTGCTTCCTTTCTTTGTGCTACTATTTTGGCTTCCAAACACTGCTTCATCCTGTCACCCTAAAATATAAGTGTAGACTAAACTATCACTACCACAATCACTTCCACTTCCATTTTTATTGTCACATCAACTTGTAACCTGTCAGCCTGTCACATCAACTTACCACTTCCACTCTCACTGACATACAATCATCAACATGTCACCATTGCTGATACTCAACATCAAAAAAATGTGATACTCTCACATGGATACCATCACCAAACAATGTACATCAACCATGTATAATGACCTATATCAACCATGTATATCAACCTGTATAAACAATGCATCAATCATGCATCAACACCTGTACCAAATTGTGCATCAACCATGCACCAAACCTGTGCCACTCTGTACATTAACGATGCACCAATACCTCTACCATACCATGCATAAAAAATGCACCATATCATGCATAAAACCTGTACCATACCATGTACATCAACCTGTATCAACCATGCATCAATCATGCACTAAAACTTGTACCAAACTATGCATCAACCATGCACCAAAACCTATACCACTTTGTGCATTAATCATGCACCAATACGTGTACCCGATTGTGCATCAACAATGCACCATATCATGCATTAAAATTGTACCATAGCATCAACCATGTAGCACACCAAGTGCATCAACAATGTAGTATACCAAGTACATCAACCATGTATCATCTCATACATCAACCATGTACCATAAACCTGTGCCATACCACTCATGATATGCCTCAATCAACTACCATAAACCAAGTGTGAGCTTAAACCATGTACCAACCTCTCAAATATATGTCTCTAATAATGAACCATTACCATGACATATACCAAACTAGGTATAAACATAGCCAAGAGTGTACTTCTAGCAAGGTATCATGTCATCACCAAGGTGTACCATACCATGTATCATCACCACTAAGCATGTGCCATAACAACATAAGAATAACCCTTAAAAATTACCTTTGATCATGTAGCTGAGATGAAACTCTGTAATAATGACCTTTAAACTTTCCTTAGTCCTCAACATCTTGACACCAACAAAATCCACAAATTTGTCTTATCCTCGCGAGACTAACAACCAATAGCCTTGGGTGACAAGCACTGTGCAACCCGTGGGAATGCCTCACAGGACACTAGTTGTTTGACCCATGAGGATCAACCAATTAGGGTTTTTATAGAAAACCCTAGATGTCCTCTATAATCTCAAAACTCCCACACTTTTCACCTATCACTACCTCATATTTCACCGTCGCAAACTTTCCAAATAGATCACTAGCTCACTCAAAAAAATTCAATAGAAAAAGTGAGTGAATGTGCTTGTGAATGACTCCTTGAGGTGTATTTATACTTTTTTGGGGTAACCTATTTCCTTAATATTAGGGGCTTCTTAACTTTCTTGTTACAACCAGTTTTCCTTTTCATTAAAGACTTGTAACCAACTGGGAGCTTCTTGACCATTATTTGGGGATTCTAACTTCACAAGGCCATAACTCCTCAACCATGAGGAACTACGTGGCATACCACCTATCACCGGAAACATAATGAGAATAACTATCCATATATGAGTGTGTTACATGAATTTTCCATTTCCTTCATGTCTTTATTCCTCAAATGACTTTGGGTCTCATGACCACACCTACAGGTCTTTGTGTAGACTTCATCAAATGCACCCAACACATATGTTGACATCAACCACTCTTGTTGAAATCAATGATGACTAACTCACCATAAATATTGATCACAAATTTGGAGTATCTTGAATGCTCTGAGGGTTGACATCAATGAAAACCAACTATCCAAAAAATAGAATGTCACCCCTGATCTAGGGCTATGCATCCACAAGGACAGTTCCAGGGTGTCACTCAAGTTCCCAAACCACTCCAACAATCATAGGTTTCTCAACACAAATAAATCTAAAGTAGACCATCTCTCTTCTCTCCATCTTGCAACATCCAAAGACAATGAAACCCCTTCACTACCATGCAATCCATCAGGTTTTCCACTTCTTTTTAAGGCTCTAGTGCATCTAGTCAAGAATATCCATGTTGGAACTCTCAATATTTATAGCTATGAACAAAGTTCATCACATGCCAATGCATCTTAGACATGCATGTATTAAATCATGGCTAGAATGCACCATTAATTACTACAATGAGTAAACAATGGCTCCTTTCCCAACAATATTTTTTCCCTTCCCCGAGCCAAGATCAAGGATGAATGAGGAATAATGGATGAGTCAAATAATTAATGGAGAGAGTGAACATAATGAAGAGTGTGCACCCCAAAATATCCCAAGTATGGGTTTATATAAGTACTTGGAAATAAATAACCAGATGGCCTTCCTCAAGAAGCTCATGTAACCAATTCTATCAATTAAAATAATTATGGGTAAATAAAATATAATAAAATGAATCATTCTCTTAAGCCCCCTCTCTCATGGAATCATATCCCCCTATAACTTTGTCCTTGTCCATATTGCAGTCAACGATGTATTTTATTATTAATAATGGTTAAATAATTACATTTCCTAGGCACTCCGACCTCTTTTAGTTGTTTGTGTGCTCCAACATTTTATAAAATAAACAAAATACATTATTTAATATAGGGACTCAAAACCATGGTATTACATTCCCCTCCCCCTTATTTTGGCACTGTCCTCAGTCAATATACAAAAAATAAAATAAAAATTCTTCAAAATGTTGTGGGTAGTCTGCCGACATGGCATGTTCATTCTCCCAAGTAGAATATTCAATATTGTAACATGTACAATGAACGTTTACCAGTTCTATGACTTGATCCTAGAGCATTTTGACTTTTCTGCCCCATATGTGCACCAGATAGACCTGAAAGTCTCCATCTGGCTCCACCTGCATCAAATTCCAATCAACAACATGGTTAGGATCATGTACATACTTTTTCAGAAAAGAGACATGAAATACATTCTTCACATTCATGGAAGAAAGCAATGCAAGCATGCATGCAACTATTCCTATTCTATCAAATATCTCAGATGGACCACAAAATATGGCCTCTATCTTTGTACAACTATCCAACTTTAATGAGGTCTTCTTGAGATTTACTTTCAAAAGAACATTCTCTCCCACTTTAAATTATCTAGTTTTTTTGTTCTTGTCTACATAAATTTTCTGTCTATCTTGTACTGCCTTCAAATTTTGCTTAATTTTAACCATTTGATCTTCTATATCCTTGAGAAATTATGGACCAAGCACTACTATGTCTAATGGGTTGTTGAAACTCACTAAAGTATTGCATTTTCTACCATACAAAGCTTCAAATGGGATCATATTCAATGAATCTTGATCCCCATTATTATAGGAAAACTCAACAAAATGCAAGTTATATTTGCACTTAGATGGCTTATCCATCACATACATTCTCAATGTGTCTTCAACCACTTCATTTACTCTCTCTGTCTACCCATCTGACGTTGGATGGTATGTTGTGCTAAAATTAAGATTTGTACAAAATCCCTTAAATAACCCCCTGCATAAATTTGAAGTAAACTTTGTATATTTGTCTAATGCAATTGTCTTACATATCCCATGCAACCTATCAATCTCCCTCATGTAAATTTCTTCAATATCAGTTGTGGTATGAGTCGTTTTTATGGTAAAAAAATGAGTAACCTTTGTCAATTTAGCCACAACTACCATTATGGAATCATGTTTTCTTATTGTCCTAGGAAACTTAGTTATAAAATAAATTCTTACCACTTCCCATTTCTTCCCTCAAATTGGTTATTTTTGTAGCAAACCCATTGGGTGTCTATGCTAAACTTTCACTCTTTGACATTCCATACATATAGCAGTGTAATAACAACATCTTTCTTTGAATATTCTTGGCCAAAGTAATTGGCTTCTTACTGCTACAATTATTTTTTGGTAATCGAGATGTCTGACATACATAACATTATGCATTTATTTTAACACCAAATTACTAAGTTCTCCATAACTAGGAACATAAATTCTATTCTTATGCATAAGTAATCCATCTTCCTTCATCTCATACTGTTTAATTTTCTATTGTACATTTTCCCATTGCAAGATTTCCTTTACATATACGTATTGTTGGTATGTAACAACAACATCCAAAATTATTCTCTTCAAATATGACTGATGCATACTAATGGTCGTAACATGCATGAGATGTACTCTCCTGATGAGTGCATCAACAACTTTATTTTCTTTTCCTTTGATGTGCATGATGTCAAATTCATACTCGCTTAAAAATTCCATCCATCTTGTCTGCCTGACATTCAAAGTTGGTTGTTCAAAAAGTTATTTCAGATGACTATGGTTTGTCCTTAATTCAAATCTCTTTCCCATGATATAATGTATCCACATATTTAATGCATGAACTATGGAAGAAAACTCCAAATCATGTGTGGAAAAATCCCTCTCATGTTCTTTAATCTTTATAGACTCATAACTAATGACATGTCCATTTTAAGTGAGGAATCCACAAATCCCTTCCTTGCATACATCTGTACATACCAAAAAATTCTCATTTGGGTCAACAATATTTAAAATAGGTACACTAGTAAGTAATTCTTTTAACAAATTAAAATTCTCTTCAGAGTTTGTTGCCCATTCAAACTTAATTCCATTATTTTTCAAAGAAGTGATGAGATGAGAAATATTAGAAAACCTTGCTATAAATCTCCTGTAGTATTCAACTAATCCCATAAAAGATCTAATTTTGGAAAAATTCTTGGGTATTCTCCATCCTCTAATGGATTAAATATTCTATGTATCCATTGCTATACCTTCTTTTGAAATAATATTACCCAAATAATGGATTTGTTCTTGGTAAAAAGAACACTTTATTAGCTTGGCATAAATATGATCGCTTAGTGCTTGAAAAACCAACCTCAAGTGATGTTCATGCTCTTTCTTTGACTTAGAATAGATAAGTATGTCATCCAAGAACACAATGACAAACTTATCTAGATAATTTATGAATATATCATTCATCAAGCACACAAATACAGCTAGTGCATTGGTCAATCCAAATGGCACCACTACAAATTCATAATGTCCATACTAGTTCTAAAGGATGTATTACTGATGTCTTCTTCCTTGATTCTTACCTGATGGTATCCATATCTCAAGTCTATTTTTAAAATATCTTTTCTCCTTTTAGTTGATCAAAGAAGTCATCAATTATGGGTAGAGGTTATTTGTTCTTCACATTGTATTTATTTAGTTGTCGAAAGTCAATACATAGCCTCAATGTTCCATCATTCTTTTTGACAAAGAGTATTGGTGCTCCCTATAACACACCCACTACAGAATTTAAAATTTTTCGTCCTTTTCTTCTTTTCTCCAAGGAATAGAATTTCCCTGAGTCCCTACAGGACCTGATACAGATCCTGTCATCCCTTATCCGCACTCATCTGATCGGTGGTTATGCCCACAGCCTTATCGGAGGGTACTCATCGACTTTCGCGATACAGGTATTCCCTTGTTCATTTCGGGGTTTCATCCATCGGAATTTCGCAGCTAGCAAATTACAAGGAAAACTGTCCCTTGAGAGTCCCGGGCACCGGAAAGCTGAAACACCAAAACCATGTGTGTCAATCCATTTCGGGACTTCACCTATCGAGATTTCGCAAGTTGGGAGTTCGGGGGATGTGATGAAAGAAGGTCTCACATCAGGGTCTTCCGGGAGCCGAACTCTGAATTACTAAATCTAAACATACTTCCCTGTTTTGGTATTTTAGCCATCGGGAATTCGATATATGCAACGATAGGAGGTATCGCACTTAGGTTTACCGAGAGCTGAAACTCCGAAACCTTAACATACATATAGTTGTATATATGTGTTTCTCAGTCCATTTCGAGAATTCGCAGACCGGGTTTTCAGGACTGGTGAGCATAAGCAAACTTACCGTCAGGTATCCTGGGTGCCAAAACATCGACACACCAAATACCGTCCGTGTTAATCCATTTTGGGACATCGCAAGTCGGGAGTTCGGGAGATGCGAGTACAAGGGAATACGCCCTTGAGCATTCCGATTTTCGAAGTGCCAAAGTCTTGTAACCTATTCGCATATTGTTCTTTTGGGACTTCACCCATCGAGATTTCGGGACTGACGTGTACAAGAAGACTGACCCTTGGGTCTCCTAGTTTCCAAAACACCGAAACACCAAGGCTTACCCACACTAGACCTTTTCCGGATCTCATACTTCAGTATTTCAAGATGGGTATTGACAAGAAGTCTCACTCCTAGGTTTTCCCAGGAGCTGGAACACCGAAAACTCATAGCTACTCTGTCCTATTATCATTTTGGGATTTTGCGAATCGAAGTTTCGCGATGTGCGCAGACAGGAGATCTCGCGCCTAGACCTTCCGGGAGCTGAAACTCTGAAATACCGACTCCTAAACCTACGCATCTATTTCAGGGTTTCTCCCATCTGAATTTCGCCAACCGGAGATTCGGGACTTGCGAGTATAGAGGGATTCACACTTAGGTATCCCGAGTACTGAAATGCTGAACTAACCTATCTCATCCACTCCTTAAACTATTTCGGGGTTTCGATTATCGGGGTTTCGTGACTCGCGATGATCAGGGTTCTTCCCCTTTGTCTTCCTAGGTACCGAAACGCCAAAATTCTTACTGGTAGCCATGTGTCCTATAAATGGATGGTCCAAATACTCCCACGAACCCTGGGGATCTACGGTCCCAATTTCTTCGCTACTTACGAAGAAAAAAGGAAAAGGGGTTGAGGCATTAACGCCTACGTTCCTTCATAAAATTTAACAGTCGTAACAGACCTTAGATCTTCTGAAGGGATCTCGTTTGTGAATTTAGAAAAAGGAAGGGTAACTTGGGTACCGAACCACCAAAAGGTCCTAACTGAACCATACGCTGTCATTTCGGGATTTCGCGGGTTGTGGTTTCAGGACTCACGAGTACAAGAAAACTCACACCTAGATACTTCGGGTGCCGAAACTCTGAAAACTCTTAATTTACCCCCACACTAATAATTTGGGATTTCACAAGTCGGGGTTTTGGGACTTGCAAGTGTAAGGGGACTCGCCCTTGGGTATTTCGGGTACTGAAATGCTGAAATGTTGAGGTCTATGAGGACCATTCTCCCTCGTGCAAGATTTTAAGACTTAAACTATAACATCCTCCTTCGGGTCCTCAGGTAATTTACACCAAGTTTCGAAGACCATACTGGAAGGTCTTCTCAAAGGTAAGGGAGTGGTCTCGAAAGGGTGCCTTTGTGGGGAAATATATCCAAGGCATCAGGTAGGAACAACACAGGAACAAATCTCCAGAGAGTAGACATGAAAATCAATATTAGTTCATCATCATCATCATATATATATATATATATATATATATATATATATATATATAAACATAATCTACATGTGGTCTTTCAAATAAAAACATGCAGCCATCATTTCTGATCAAAACACCATGCAGACAGTCTTATACTGAAACCATTCATAATTGCACAGACTATGAGCATAAATGTCAAAATATACATTTCAAGATGCAAGATATGAAACACTTATCAGAAATAATACCAGGTGTGTTTGCAACTACTAAGAGGGGTGCTCGTTTCCACCCAACCGTAGGCTCAGTGATTTCGAATGGATTTACCACTAGCCACGCCCGAGCTGAGACCACGATGCTGCGAGACTGAGTCTTTGTTCACCAGTGACCGAGAATGAAGGTTACTCTCCTTCTTCTCTGCTATCACTCACTATGTAGTTTTTCCAGAGTTCTTCCGATCTCTCTTCCTCTTTCCCTCACGTCTGCCCCCTTGATCGCACACTCTTCCTACCTTGTCTCTTTTCGACGAGGTTGCATGTGGCACGATCTTCCTTGCGGTGGTCAGGTCTGAGGACTCTACGGATGGGCAGTTCACCCCCATCCCTCATCACTCATGAGGAGCCATTTACCTACCAACCTGACGAGTGATTTAATTTGGGGCCAACGAGCCACTCTTGGTTCACTGGGCCAATGAAGTCCAAATACGGTATTGGTTTCGGTGGAAGTTAACGCCACCATTCCAGGTGCCTTCCACCACCTTTCTTCAGCCATTGTGGTCTCTTTTTCAGTGCATCCCCCTCTCAGCAATCCTGTAATATATATATTCATAATATTATTTACATTCATCGACCTTTTTCACAAGGTCCATTCACATCACACATTCACATTTCTGCATTTGCCATAATACTTGGCCGGTACAGTTATTTTTACAGACTGGGGGAAACAGGGTGTTACACTCCCCAAGGTGAAACACTCAGGCATATGTAACCTTTGTTTAACAGTTATTCCAACTACATTTGTAATTATTTTAATTCAAGCATACTCATTTTGTAAGGAGTGTTTGATAATGGGGCAATCCTCATACTAAATCAAGAGAGACATTTATTTCCCTCTTTGGTGGAAATCTTGGTACTTCTTGCAATACATCTTTGAACTCTTACAATACTGAAAAATATTCAAGGCTTGGCCCTTTTTAAATTTTTGGCTCCTCCACATGAGTTGCATACAATTGACATCCTTTCCTAAAACATCACTTCAGTTGTAAGGATGAAATCTCCCTTATAGAAATGGGTCTTGGAATTCCTTTCACCGTGCTTTGTTTTCCTTCTTCACCAAGACATGTAAAAGTCTTGTTATAACAATCCAGTACAACATGATTCTTGTCCAACCAATCCCTTTCGATTAGGATATCATAAGATACTAATGGGACAATATTCATATCAGTGTTAATACTTACTCCATTCATATTTATTGGACAACTTCTAACATCCTCATTGATCCTTCTTTTGGTTCCAGTGGCTATCTAAACCAAACTTGATTTCTCAATCTTACTTTTCTCCAAATTTGATCTATCCACTATTTTTGGATCAATGTAACAATGGTTTTATCCTAAATAAATTAAAATAGAAACATGATGATTAATGATATTACCTTCCACCTTGATCATATTGGATTGGTACCCTGTTTGTCAATCTTCTAAAGCTGCATATATTCCGCTCATGTATTCTACTGTTGTATCCTATTGGATTTTGTGCATGGTCTTGATTTTGTATTCTCTTTGAGGACAATCCTTGTACATGTGATCATATTTTCATTCCCAACAATTGATTGGTGGTCTTCCCCTTTTTCCCAAGGAGTATTGTCTCTTGGATTGATCTTTAGAACACTGATCTTGCTGATTTTTACTATGGTTGTTTCTATTGAAAGGAGGTTTGAATCCTTTCCTCCTATAATCATATTTATCCTTCTTCTTATCCTTCCAATATTTATGTAGGGATTCTATGCCCTTTCCTTTCTCATATAGGTACTTATCCTTCCTAATTGTTTTTGTCAAAGTTCTAGGCTCATCATATTTAATTTTATTTTTATAAAAAATGGTAGTCAATTGAAAAACATCTATATTTTTACCTTCGCATCCTTGAGAAACCCCATGTACTTTAACAATCCGAATAAATTCATTTCATATTCTACCATGGTCATGCTTCCCAACTAGAGTTCAAATAACTCTTACATATTCTTGTCATAGAAGTTCTCTGAAAGATACTCCTTTTGAAAATATCTCTTGAATTTCTTCCAAGTGATCATTCTCTCATTAATGTGTTCAACTTGCTTCATTTTATCCCACCACATAGCATCTCTCCCAAACAAATTGTATATGGAAATTATGGCTTCTAGGTTGGATGAGTAGTTATGCAACTAAAAGTACTTCTTGATTCCCAACAACCATCCTTAAACATCATCTTCACTTTCTCTTTCACCATTAAAGAATGGTGAATTAAGCTTCCTTATCTCCCCTTGCAAACTATCCAATTCATTTCTTCTTCTTTGATTCCTAACAAGAGACACTCCTGGACTTCTTATGGAGTCTTCAGATGCATAAAATTTCCTCGTTAAGTAAGGAGGTGAGTGATGACTGTGAGTTCTACTATAAATTCGATTCTTGGGCTTCTCATTGTCTCTATTAATCTTTATTTCTCTCCTCTTCTCTTGTGCCCATTTGATTTTTTCTTTGCATTACCAGCAACAATATTTTGACCTTTGGATTATTTATCATGACTAAAGGCTCCCTCTCCTTACTCCATGTCCCAAATATGCATTCTTATCTTGAACTAATATGTTTATATCCCCTAATTTTTCAAAATGTGTAAAGAACCATTTTGTTAGAATTA
>JZKD02S1672895.1:686851-727221 GCA_000966675.3 Picea glauca
ATCAACTACTTGTCTCAACCATGTACCCAACATGTACCTTAACCAAAATCCCTCATCAATTTCATCATCCAAATATTATTTGTAACTCTGTAATAGACCTGGTGTATATGATCACCTACCTGCAAACCTTACTTACCTTTCACAACAAGAGACTAGCATTTTCATCAAACTTTTCTTTAGTCTCACTTGACTAGTTTGGGATTAGTCAACAACCCTAACTTGAAATAATCATAACTATGTACCTGTAATGAATAAAGATCTAAAAATAGTACACAATGTTCTTTAGTTTGTTTTATGCAATTCCTACAGGTGTCACTACTTGTAATCTCTCATAAAAGGAGTTATAGAAAAAATGGCATACCTTGTTGAATTGTGGCTTATTCTAGAGAGTGACCTTGTAGAGCGTGCCCCACATGGAATATTTGTTGAATATATCTGAAAATATTACAAAGAATACTAAATACTATAATATAACCAACACATTTGGTCTTACTTAATTAGGATCTGTTATGAAGAAGTTATGACATTTTTACCCGAAACACCTGTTTTAGACTAGTTTTAGGACTAGCCACAAACCCTATTTTCCACGGAGTGTAACTCAAAAAATACAATGACCCACAAGTTCAAATTTTTATCACAGATACTTGGATATGTTTCCTCAATCAAGTATCAAATTCATGGTATGAATCATTCTATAAAAATAGTTATTGCAAAAGTGGTGAGATGACCTATAAATAACATACCTTAGAAAACATCATGAAAAGAATTTATCCTTCCTTGATTTCTAGCGTTCTTTTCTTCACCTTCCCTCTGAAATTTGGCTTAGATATCCTTTGGTTACCTCAGTCACCTATAGGTATTCAATATTCTCAAGTATGATATAAAATGAGAGAGTCTTGCCTCTTATTTATACTCTCCAAGTAGCTTCCTTAGAAGCATCTTGTAGGTCACTTTACCCACTTTCCTTATTTTAGGGTTAACCCACTTCTAATTTCTAAATTAAATTTATTATTTAAATAATTTATTTTGTATTCAATTTGAATTATAGTACACTCATCACTTCACTTTCTTATTTACCTTCTAAAATCTCTTAAACCACTTTGACTACTTTGACCTTTTGGGGCTTCTAGATGACATATGAGGGTCCTCCAACTTCGTAAGTCCATAACTCTCAAAACGTGAAGAGTTATGTGGAGTTCCACATACCAGCAGAAATGGAATGACATGTACTATCCATATAGAATAGTCTTACTTGAAAATATATCAAAACTCATACCATTATCCATCAAACAAACTTGGGTCCATTACCCAAACCCGGGTTTTCCAACTTCTCACGGCCATAACTCTCTAACCATCAGGAATTATGCGACGTTCCACATACCACCGAAAATGGTGTTGGGAACTTTAATTGTCTAAATAAATAGATAATTAAGGTGTTCAACATAAATTTTCAAACCCAGAGAAGTTTTGTTATTGTAAGATAATTGTGCACAGTCTATGCTAGATTATGAAAGAAACACTAATCAAATTGCAGTCAGGTAAACTAAAAGAAACAAAATTGAAAATCTAAACACTAACACAAGTTGTTGACATAGCTAGAGTTCTAATCTACTGTTGCAGAATTGAAATCACACTTGCATAATTGAAATCTAATTTGATGTGTGTATAAGAATCCTTGATTATCTAATCTATTCTAATTTTCTATTTTACTCTTGTAGAAGGAAATTCTATGCTAATTGCCGAAAGGAAGTCTACTTAATTGCAGAAAGGGAAATTCACACTTCTATTTACTTTTGCTTGAAAACAAAGTTTTAATCTAGTGAAAAGAAGGAATTAACTCTCAAAGCAATTCTCCAGCAGTATTCAACAATTGATTCTAACTCTCACGAGACACATTAATGCACATTTAACAGAAAGGGATTGAACTGTAACACCAAATGTATTCTAGAAATGCATAAGCAAAGAAATAACACAATTGTAAATAGTCAAAGAAGTTATTCTAAAACTCAAAATAGAGGGGAGTCTGTGAGGAAGGTGGGCCCTTTCCTTCTCACTAAATCAACTGGAAAATACTATAGTAAGTTAAAGAAACTCAATTCACTTCTTTATTAACTTGCAAAAATGTTCAGATACAATATGCTTCACTTCACTCTTTGTTCCACAACTAATTTTCGGTACCAATGATTACAAAAGATATGGTGTTTAAAGACACAGTCATTCAGTTAAAACAAACTTAGAAAAGCGTTGAGAATCCGAGATTCTCAATATGTTCATTTGATACAAAATATCTGTTATCTTAACAAAATCTGGAAAAAGAATCTTGATCACCAGCGTGAGCCAAAACATGTAACAGCCTTGAGGATCGATCTTCAGGATTCAGATTTGAATGATATACCAGCTTCCAGGATCGGTGGGCATCTGTTGCAGTAGGTGTAATAGTCTTCCAGGAAAGGTGCGCAGTTGTTGTAGTCATGTAACAACATGTAGAACTGGCACAAGGTTGTAACAACTGGTGTAACAACAACGATCTTTCTTCAAGACTTGGTTGTTCTACACATTTTGATCATTAGTTGCACATTCATGGGTAAAATATGAGAAACACTACCAATCAAACTTGTTAAGTAAATAAGAATATAAAATAAAGATCAATTATTCATACCTTGGGAAAAAGGGTCTTAGCAAACATTATAGTAGGCATTTAGCATAGAAATGATAAGGTTGAATGAACAAAAGATATAGTGAAAAGGGGAATTTTTGGGTCCTAACATGCCCCCCAACTGAAAACATTTCATGTCCTCATGCAAAACACATTCAAGCCTTACTCTGAATCTGAGTGAGGGAAGTGACTCCTCCAATGCAAATTGTTAAGACAAATCACTAAGTACCGATATGGGAAAAACCTGTGTGTACCCCCAACATCTGTTGTTTCAAAAATATGTCTTTGTTGCTTTGTCTTCAAGAAAAGAATCATTTTGAGTGTGTAACAGAGGTTCTTGTGTAAAAGCTACTGGTAAACCAACAACTACTCTATTACGTTGAGATCTCCTCTGCCTTACTGGTTTTTGTGGAGCAGTAAGGTAATATTTTGTCTTGACTAAGAGTTTGGCCAGTTCTTCAGCATGACTAGTGACTGGTACTTTCACTATTTTATACCCTACCTAAAAGTAAATATTACCACATTCATAGCACATGTGCTCTCTATTCTCATTCATAACAGTTGTTGCTTGTTCTAATATATCCAAAGTTGATTTCTCTGAGTTTTGTTGTCAAGCAACCTGCAAGTCCTCCTTTAGGGAATCCAACTCTTCTTTGAGGCAGTTATTTTCCTTCATTAGTTCAGTAATCCTAGAATTTTTGGTACCTTGTATCTTCTTTTCAATTTGAGAAAACAACTAAGCAAGTGGCACATCGTCATTATCCTCTCCAGTTTGTGTAACTGGCTCTTCCTATGCACCTAGTTCTTGTGTAACAACTAATTCTGGCATGACTGGTTCTTGTGGGACAGTCTCTTCCTGGGTAGTTGGTTCTTGTGTAACAACTAAGTTCTGGGAAGAGGCTGGTTCTTGTGTCACAGTCATGTTGTTAGAAGGGACTGGTGCTGGTATAACAGTCACTTCTTTAACAACCGAGGATAATGGATGAAGAATGGGTAATGTTTGTTATATATTCTTCCATCCGGCTGCTACTTTTGTAGACCTCGCTGACCTAGTTCTCCTCCAAGGTAGTGTAGAGACAAAAGCAGGGGATTTCCTTTTCTTTTCTTTAGGAGAAGGAGGGTGTTATTCAACAACCAGGGAAGGAGAAGGAGGGTGTTATTCAACAAACAAACAAGGAGGAAATTCTGGGATGTTGGGGTCTGATATAATCTATACATCATCACTCATCGAGTGATGCATAGAATCATCAAGCAGAGCTAATGATTCTGTTGTAATTCATGTACATTCAGCCTGCAATGATAAAATGGTTTCTTGAAATTCCTTGCACAAGGTAAAACTTGGAATACGTACCTCCATAAAATCAGTTAGACGCTCACTTAGGTTTGTATCATTGAGGTCAAAATATGGCAGGGTCTAAGTATCAGCAAAATCAGTACACTTTGTCACAACAACGGGAGGGTTTTTAGGTGTGTTTGGTGCAATTCTATCGATGCCTCTCTGAGATTTCCTTCTAGTTTGACGTTTTCTTTTCTGTGACGATTCAGTGGTAGTGACAGTAGGGGCTTGAACGGTTGTTGTAGAAATAAGAGATTTTTGAGTTGTTTCTGGTTCAACAGGAGACAAAGTCGACATACTGACAATTATAGTGGGGGCCTGAATTGTTGTTGCAGTGGACCATTCTGACCTAGTTCTCTTCCTCGGTAAAGTAGAAACAGAATCAGGGGTTTTCCTTTTCTTAGCTTTAGGAGTAGGAGGGAGTTCTTCAACAACAACTGTTGCAGCCAAGGGCTGAGGCTCATGACTTGGTCCAGGAATTGCGCTGTCAATTGCTGGCTCAATCACAACGACATGCATAGGGTTTAGTTGTTCTGGCTCAAAACTGTCGATGCTTTTCTGAGTGGTGTTAGAGGTTCTTCTGGTTTTGTGTGTGGTTCACGGAGTCGACTTATGGGCAGTTACAGTCGGGGATTTAACTAGTGGTGCAGTCAAAGGCATATGATTTGGCTGCTCGGGGTCGGTCATAACAACATGAATAGAATTTGGTTGTTCTTCCACTTTAGGTAATGGGTAATTAGGAATTCCCATTCCTCTATGAATCAACAACCCTATGAGTATGTGATTGGAAATACAATTCAGGGGATGCTTCGATCTCTTGACGAACTGAGCCATATTATGAAAGGAATGAAGAAGGTAATAAGGGATGTTTATTAGCTTCTGATGTCTTAAATGTGATAGTAGTATAAAATCATAAAAAATAACTACTTGATATCTTCCTTCACATGTAATGTACCTTTTTACAAATTCTGATACTTTCCCCCATGGTTCTGGTAAGGAACTTACACCTACACCTCGGCCCTTTGTCTGAACTTGCTCATTTTCCATGAGAAAACTCTTCTATGTGTCAGGAAGATGTTATTTTCTATTAAACCATCTTTCTCTTGTTGTCGACAACCCTGTCACAACAACCATGCTTTCTTCAGTCATTGGAATCCTCACCCTATGCACCATTGAATACCCTTCTGTGATATTCTGATTGAACTCCATTACCTCTGCTTCATTAAAGCCTTGTAGATTCTTAAAATAATAAATCCAACCGACCTGCATAAATATTTGGTAAACATCTAGGTGTAGCAGCAATGCATCCATATTTTCTGGTTCATACCTCACAACTGATCCTCCCATGACGTTGCTTTAGAGTCTAACAGTCACTTAGGAGGAGAAACCGACACCTAAACCAGAGACACAACAAGTTCGAACATGGATTGCATAAATAATGCAGTGTCTCAGTGGAAATAAGCGTGGTTGAAAGGTGGCAGAGGTGATTATAAAAAGGGATTTTGACGGCTGAGATTTTCTTCCCCCCCTAACTAATCGGATTGGCTCATGGTTTAATGAATTTAGGACAATCGACAGGTAGGCATTAAAGCTTGCTTCCATATCTACATCACTGTGACATGTAATATTAGTAACGTACCTCATAACTTACCACACAAACCAATTTATCGGAGTAAACGCACTATCCAACCGCCATCTGATCTGCGTGGAATAGCTGTAATGATGAGAGATGGCTCTGGAACGTGAGAAATGATGATATGACAAGTGGAGCATAGTTGGAGTCCTTTTGTTGGTTGACCAGTAGGAAATCTACAGATGTGGAGTTAAGTAATGATGAAGCGACATTGTCTGTCAGAGAGAGCAGAAAAGATAGCAGCGGAATTGACAAAACAATAGTGTTTCAGCATGGAAAAATAGCTAGAGAAGTGAAAAATGGGTGAAGTGGCATGTAAAATAGTGAAAAGGAATAACAATGGTAGGTATATCAACATGTAATTTTGGCCGGACTAGTGGAATTAGATGTAACAACATGTAAATCGGCCAAATTGTTGGGAAAATAGTGTAATATCATGTAAATCGGACAATTTGTAGGAAAAGAGTGTAACGTCATGTAAAGTCACCATGGTGTAACATCATGTAAAGTGACCATGGTGTAACAACATGGAAAGAGGTGTAACAACATGTAACCCAGCCGAACACAGAATTCCTTAGTTTTCCAAAAACTAATCCGTCAACTCCCTTCGCTATAATCTACCTTGTTGTTCTTCAATCCATCTACACAAAAGTATTTTCCTAATACCCTTCTAGGCTGATTTTATTAGAAAAGAAAAAAAATGAAATATTTTAAGCAAAAACAGAGAAATTCAAATTCGCACAGTTTATTTATATACAAGGTTTTATTGAAAGCAAAAATTTCTAAGGTTCATAAGGGGAAGGAGCAGGCTCCATTCCCTTTAAAAGATAACCTGTATCAGCTGTACATCTAGATTTAAATTCTCCCTTGGAAATTGGACACTGATACAGGCGAAAGCGATGACCATTTGCAAGTAATTGTGTATTGGATCCATAAATAGTGATTAACCTGACCGTCCCATTGGGAAAAGTAGTGTCTATCTCGTAAGGTCCCAGCCATCTTGTCTGTATCTTACCCTGAAATTCTTTAAAGCACGAATCATACAACAGAGCCCAATATCCCTTTTTGAATAACTTCTTCTTGATGACTCGATCATGCCACTTGGTTATTTGTTGTTGAATCATTGTGGTTTGATGAATAGCATCCAAATGCTTTTCATCCAACTCATTTAGCTGCTGCAGTTTGGCCTTCTGTGCCATAGTCAAGTCTAGATTGACTGTTGATCCAGTTCTTAGGGTCTTGATCTCGAACTCAATGTGAAAAACATGGATCTTCCCATATACCAATTCATAAGGAGAAAAACCAGTTGTGTTCCTCCAAGTGGTTCGATAAGCCCATAGAGCTTCATGTAATCTGTTAGACCAATCCCTATGATGTTCCCTCACTGTCTTAGTAAGAATAGCTTCTATGACATTGTTTGTAATTTCCACTTGCACATTACCTTGGGGATGGTATGGAGAAGTTGTTCTATGAAAAACATGATATTTACTAATTAGGGATTCAAACTTATGTGATGTGAAAGGTGGTCCCCCATCAGTTACTAACTCTCTAGGAACTCCCAACCTAACAAAGATGTATTCAAATAAAAATGCTAAGACAACTTCTTTTGAGGCCCTGATGAGTGCTTTTGCCTCAACCCACTTGGTCATGTAATCTGTGCAGACCAATATATAGACTTTGTGATTAGAAGGTGGGTTAATGGGCCCTACAAAATCCATGGCCCATCTCTCAAAAGGCTCTAAAACCACTTGAGTCTAGAGAGACATCTCATCCCTATGATTTGGCTGACCCATTCCCTAGAAACTGTCATAGGCTTGGACATACTTCCTTGCATCTTGAAATATTGTGGGCCAAAAATAGCCCATCCTCAAAATTTTATGCCCAGTCCTTTTATCGGAAAAATGACCCATAGAAGGGACATCATGGAAAGCTTTAAGCAGATCATAAACTTTATCATCCCTCACACATATCCTGATTTCGTGATCCAGGCCAGTGTAGAAAAGATATCCCCCTATCCAACTATACCGAGCACTCTTCTGAATAATATTCCTTCTTTCTCGGGGCGATAGATGTGGAGGTACCTTCCCTGCAACCAAATAATTAGCAATTTTTGCATACCAAGGTGAGTGAGAAGATACTGCAAACAAATTTTCATCTAGAAGGGAATCATCTACATGTGAATTATCATCATTTATATTCAATCTTGAGATAAAATCAGCAAGCACATTTTCTTTTCTTGGTCTATCTACTATAGTGATGTCAAATTCTTGTAGTAATAACAACCATCTTGTTACTCGGGAGTTATTAATAGCTTTATTCATCAAATATTTAATTGTTGAATGATCAGTATGAATAAAAGTAGAATAACCAGTGACATAATGCCCAAATTTATTGATCACATAAACTACTGCCAATAATTCTCTTTTTGTAATTGTATAATTTAACTCAGCAGGAGACAAGTTCTTGCTGATATAGTAGGTATCATAGGGATATTTTTCCTCATGTTTCCCTAGAACTGCACCAATTGCATTATCAGAGGCATCTGAAGAAATGTGAAATGGAAGAGCCCAATTGGGCCATCTCAAAATGGGAGTTGTGGACAATTTTTGTTTCAGATCTACAAAAGACAATTCACACTTGTCAGTCCAACTAAATTCAACATATTTTGTTAATATAAAAAATAAGGGAGAGGAAAGTTTGAAAATTCTTTTAATGAATCTCCTGTAATATCCAACATGCCCTAAAAATCTTCTTACCTCTTTTGAAGTTGATGGATTTGGAATGTCCAAAATTACCTGGATTTTGGCTAGGTCTACCTGAATTCCTGCATAGGAAATGAAGTGTCCCAACACCACACCTTTTCTCATCATCATATGACACTCTTATGTACTTAGAGAAAGATGAGACTGTATACATATTTTGAGTACTTTTTCCAGATTAGCTAAAGCTTCATCGAAATCAGTACCATAAGGTGTAAATTCATCCATAAATATTTCCATACAATCATTTACCATATCAGAGAAAATACCAATTACAACTCTCTGGAAAGTGGTTGGTGCATTACACAAGCCAAATGGGAGAACCTTGTAGGAAAATGTACCCCAAGGGATGGTAATGGTGGTCTTATCTTGATCCCGTGGAGCAATTTTTATCTAGTTATAGCCACCGAATCCATCTAGGAAAGAGAAAAACTTTTTCCCATATAGGTTGTCTAGAACCTAATCAATAAATGGTAGAGGAAAATGATCCTTTTATGTGGCCTTATTTAGGGATCTATAGTCCACACACACTCTCCATTTACCATTCTTTTTAGGCACAATAACCAAAGGTGAAACCCACTCGCTATCTGATATAGGGTAGATGAATCCAACATTTAGAAGTTTCTGGAGTTCTTCCTTAGAGATCTCTTTAAGATTAGGGTTCATTCTCCTTTGGGGTTGGAAAATGGGTCGGCAGTATTCCTTAATGTATATATGGTGGGTGCATAGTTCAGAGGAAATTCCTTTCATATCCATGTAATCCCAAACAAATGCCTCTTTATGTTCAATCAATAACTTCATCAAACATTTAGTTTCAACAGAAGATAAATCGGTATTTATGTTCAGGCTTTTTCCAGGCTCAATTTCTACAATGATGCTCTTAGAATTGACTTTAAGAAATAATTCAGTTGTTTCAGTGTCTGTTGTTACAACTGAATTAACTTGATTTACAATAGTTTCAGAGACCATCTCTACATTGGCTCCTTCCTCGGGAGTAGGCTCAAATATTCTACTCAATTAGTGATACGTGTTTGTTGTAACAAAAGAGGGGTCACTGATAAATCTATTGATTAGCTCATCCTTTGTCTCGTCTTTGAAACTCAAGGATTTTCCTATGGTTAGCACAGGTAAAGCGCTTTCATCCTCAATGTCCATCCATAAAGAATTTCCAGGTTCCATATTGGGTGTAGCATGAGGATAAAGGGTAAGTTTCTTGGTATCATAACCATCAAAGATGGTCATTGAACCGGCTCTACAACCAATGAAAGCATCAACTGTAGCTAACCATGGTCTTCCTAGAATTAGAGGGTGCCCCCCCAAATGGGTTTTAGGTTACAATATGAAAAAAATAGTAGGATACTCCCATGAATCAACTGAAATAGCTAAATCATCGATTACTCCTTCTAGTTTGATAGTAGAATGATCAACTAATTCTAAAATAGTAGGAGTAGGTCGTACTTGCATTTTGAGTTGCAACAATAGTGTCGTTTCAATTGGCATAATATTGATTGCTTCCCCTAAATCAACAAACACATTGATAATAAGTGTCTATCCAATTTTGATAGTGACTGTAGGGTTTCTCGGGTCACCATATTTAATAGGCGGGGTTTTTCCTAACATAAGTTCAAACAATTCTCCCACTACGTGTACTATGAGGGGGTCCCTAGGTTTCCTTCCAGGATTTTTGATATAGAGGTCTCTCACATTATTCGCATAAATAGGGACATCTCTAATCGTGTGCAATAGTGGAATGTTAACATACATATTTTGCAATTCTCCTAAGAGATTGAAGGAAGGTAATTCCACAGTTTTGGTAATTTCTAATATTTCAGGAAATGGAGGGTTTGATAATTCTATGATAGGTTCGTCATTTTCCTCTGTATCAGCAGATGGTTTTTCCCCTAATTCCTTATCTGATTCTGAATATGGAGCATCTTCAATTATTGGCTCGACTATTCTCCCTGATCTCAATTTTATCTCATTACAAGGCATAGGGGTAATATACAGAGCTGGCCCATTGTGTATATCAATATTATGAATGACCTTATTATTTGGATTTGGGTTAGGTTGCACATGCATATGAGGTCATAAGGGAGGATTGTTATGTGGGGCATTGGGAGGTAACTGCAGTTGTTGTTGCTGGTACTAGGGTTGGAACTGTTGTTGATAAGGGTTTTGTTGGTGATGATTTTGATAAGTAAGTTGTTGTTGAGGGTTTATCTAATATCGGTTCCATTGCCCAGGATGATTATGTTTTTGGGGTATAGGTACCCATGCATTGTGATCCTGATAAGGAGGTGGCATATGATTTGGAGGGGGGGCATTCATCTGGCCATATTGAAGCTGATTGTTCACATTATTCCAATAATTAAGTGTTGTAGGAGATAAGTGATGGTTTATACCTTGACCTCGTGGCTACCATTGTCGCCTATGTGTTATTATATAGGCATCCTCTGCTTCCTCATTATTCGCCTTCATTCATGCTTTTACACCTGGTAGGGAGGGACATTTTTCAGTGGCATGATCTAATTAAAAAATAAGACATACCTAGACACTGTTCAGTGGGCACTCCCTTGGTGGATTTTTGTCTCTGTATTTCAGATAGAAAATGGAAAATGCCCGATCTGATTCTGCTTGTTTCTGTTTGATCTGCAGAGTATCAATTTGTGAATCAAAAGAGTTAATCATCTCTGTTTTGAAATCTTCTAATAGATTACCTATTTCTTCTCTTGTTTCTCCTCCATTGACTGATTTTTGTACCCTTGAAAAAGTGGCATCCCTGGTAGCTGGCTTATTCCTTGTTGATCCTCAAGAGCATCTCTTACAAAGATTTACAATGTCTTCATAGGATTCCTTAGATATATCTCCCTTGCCAAGCATATTCAACATATCTAAACAATCATCTCTAACTCCTTTTAGAAAAATAGTTTTGAGAATGTCCTTACTCACATATGGATGTCGAGACCTTTGTAGATTATACTGGAGTCACTCAAAAAAATATTCAAGGGTCTCGTCCTCCTTCTGAGACATCCTAAACATTTCCTCTCTTTTTTCCCTCGTTCGAAAATAGTCTTGGTATTTGTTCAGGAAAAGCTACCTCATTTGTCCCCATGTTGAAATATTCTCTCCTCCAAGGCTCGTGAACCATCTTAACACGTTATCCTTCAATGTAGCTAGAAACAATTTAATCTTCTAGATAGTGGTAGTGTAGCCATAGCTTCAACACAGAATATCAGATTCAAATAGAAACTCATCTGGATCCTCAATAGATAATCCATGGAAATTTGGTAGGGTTGTTATCGGGTAAATCAGTGAATGCAGACATAGACTAATCCCCCTAGACCCACCTAGATCTAGAACAAAACACAACAAGACATGGCGCTTTACCTAGGCTCTAATCATCAAATTTACTACCAAACAAAAGACGATAGACGTACCTTTAAATGTCACTTCCTTATGTCTTTGTTGTTCCTGTTTCACTCCGGTGCTCTTGTGATACTGATCCTGTAGTGAGACAAAAACCAACCAAATTGAAAGCAGTAGAAGTATATTCAGTGACAACCTATGCATATGATCAAGGAATTATGAAATACAATAAAGATAATTCTATGGGAAAGAAACATGCCACTGTATTATATTAATAATAGGAAGAGAGATTACAACCAGATGCCTTGATGTTGCAAGGTTCCTTCCAACAGTTCCTTGCTTCCCACACACTTCTTGTTTCAAGGATTCTGAGACCATGGATCTGATAGCTACTCACCATCTATCTTGACAAAGCAAAGCTCAAGGCCAATCTAACCAAGCTAACAATCTCAAGCCAAAACAACTCAAACCCTCATCAAGCTACGGAAGTCAAGCTCCAAAAACCAACTAACTTTCTCCATGAGAGATCCTCTCCTTTTATAAGTTGAAGAGGATAAGGTGAGGAGGTTAGGATGATCCCACTAAATCATGAAAGCGAGTAATATCCAAACCATTCGGAGGCCACCTCACCATAGAAGATTCTCCTTCTAGAAGCATTGAGAAAATGCTTATTTTTCCTATGTACGAAGGCTGCTGCGACCTGGCTATAGTGTAGCCCACAGAAATCAGGCATTTCCTCACCCTAGCTATGGTGCAGCCTATGGAAATAATCCAAAATAGGGATTTTATAGAGGAAAACACAACTTCTTCTCTCAAGGAAAGTTCTTCTCCCTTCTTTCTTCAGGAATTCAGGCCACTGACCCTTCTAAAGGCAACAGATAGGTTTACATCATTAACGATCATGGGGATGACAAAAATAATGTGTAACAGAGAGCCCCCCAAAGTATGAAGTTAGAACAAAGTAATAGTTGAAATACTTTGTCGAGTGTGTGTAGGGAACAAGGAACAGTCGGTCAGAAACCTACCAACAAACAAGGAAATACAATACAATAATATATCATCACTGAGGTAGGCATTCCCATACTCATAATACAAATGAATCAAAGCATAAATGACGACATGTGAATATCCATGTCAAGTAAGATAGGTCATGGCCACCAAACATACACCATGGATCCATGCCATTATGACTCAAATCTGAACATACCCACAAAAAATACACTGTGGATTTATATGTTAAAGACTCAAATTTGAACATAGCCACAAGACATACAATGTAGATCTATGAAATGGTACAAACTGAATATACTCCAACGCAACCTGAATCTATGAAAAAAGGTTCAGGGTCTTCATCTCCACCACTCTAAGTACGAATCTAACCATGTGAATACATGTGTTGAAGTCAAACATGGTAGAAACCACTTGATTATCGGTCAATGATAAGAACCATTAACAAGTGCAAGGGAAATCACCATTAATGTCAATGACTCCCAAGGTACCTTAGTACAATCCAACAAATGTGAATTAATGAGCCGAAGTCGAACACTCGGTGAAATCTCCCAATCAAGGGTCAATAATGAAAACCCATTGTCGAAAGCAAGGAAACCTGCCATTGAGGCATGCAGGTTCCACGATACCAATTATTTTCTAAGTCTAATTCTTGGATAATGAGTTGAAGTCGACAAGAAAAGACTTGTGACAGGAAGGCCTTAATGTATCCTCCATCAATGACACAAAATGGGTAACAAGATTTGAAGTAGATCAGAGTAACAAGTGATTCAGGACTGACTTAGGGATGGACGACACAATAGAAGAAGGCTTAAGGACTGAAGAAGTGGCTGACGCAATAGGAGGATTTCTGGGTTGAACTTCTCTTTGAACATATTGATGACACGAGAACTGTCTTGGAAACACTAACTCAAAAAAGGGGATCACAGACCAATTTGTAATCTTAAATGAGTATGATCAAGAGACAAGTGGATTTACAACCTAGACACAAAGAGAGTGAAAGGCTGTCATGTTCAAAAGTGACTCTTCCATGGAATACAGGTTTAGACACATTTGTTTCCCAATTTTTCCCCCACCATTTATGGTGAGTACCTCTTTATTTTTACGCAATCTTGAGGAGGATAGAATATGCTTGTAATGTAATCTCATCCTTCGGATGAGTCCCTCACAATATGTTTAACGAACCCTAAGAAGGAGTGGTTCGGTCCATGTGGGTCTTTCAATGTTTATTTAACGAGTCCAAAGATAGAAAACTCAGGGGTTTTTCATGTTTTGAGAGTCTGAAAAGCACTTAAGGATAACTCTCCCAGTTCCTTTTTCATAAAATAGTTTGATGGGAATGAAAAAGTGATAAAATATTACCAATCAAAAGTTTTCTTCAAATACTTTTACGGGCGTGAAAAGAACAAGATCGCTCAGCTATCTTTTCATGTTTAGAGAGTCTGAAAAGAGCTTAAAGGGAACTCTAGGGGTTCCTTTTTTGTATAACCTTTACGAGTCCGAAAAAGTGATAAAAGTATACTTGGTTACATTCTCATTGATTTACGAGCATGAGAAATAACAAATACTAAGCTCGGTAACTTATTCTCATTTTTACACAAGATTGAACCAGAGGAAACTATGCTTGAGGTAGGTGGTTTCATTTTTACACAAGCTTGAACCAGAGGAAACTATTCTTGAGGTAGGTGGTTTCATTTTTACACAAGCTTGAACCATAGAGAACTATGCTTGAACTTCCCAACACATAACAAAGGTATGGTTGGTATTTAGCCCCCAGTTTAAGAAGCTAGCAACTCAACTTCAGCATGAAGTCCAGAGGATGAAAGCTTTGCCCCCCAAGCTTCGTTTCGTCCAACTGCAAAGGCAGAGGAAAGGAAGCTTCAAATACTAGATGAAGGACTTAACTCAACAGAAAGAGGGAATAAATCTATTTCATTTTTTAATGAGCTTTCCATAGAGAAGAAAAACTATGCTAGAGAATCCAGTTCAATCCCTAGACCACTGTTTCATTTTTTAACGAGCTTCACATAGAAACATGAACTATCCTCATAGCTGGTTTCATTTTTAAACGGGATTGAAATCAGAAAATTATGCTCGAAGCTGGTTTCATTTTTTAACGAGCTTGAAATTATAAAATCATGCTCGAAGCTGGTTTCATTTTTCAACAAGCTTGAAATCAGAAAATTATGCTCAAAGATGGTTTCATTTTTAAACGAGCTTGAAATCATAAAATCATGCTCGAAGATGGTTTCATTTTTTAAAGAGATTGAAATCAAAAAACCATGCTCAACTCTTCTTGATCATGGCTTCCAAGAGGACAATGCTCTGGAAGGAAACCATGTCAAGGGACAGAACTCGGTCATGGCCTCCAAGAGATATTCACTCGATGGAAGAAAACCACTCTAGAAGGAACACAGATCGAGCGTCACGATAGGAGTACAGATATCAGGCTCTAAAATCCCAATCGAAGAGATCACCATGTCAACTACTGGATCCAAATCATTAGAAGCTGAAGTCATGGGAGACAACGCCACATAATTAACATGTGGCAGGGGCGATATTGTCTGCATATAAGAACCACTAAGGGAGGTAATCCAATTAGGACCGATGAATGAAAGTTGATCAATAGTCACCATTCTTCCATCATGAGGGAAATATATCACACGAAAAAGGGTGGACACAATAGCTTTCATTCCATAGACATAATCCCGCCCAAGGAGTAAAGTGAAATATAAGGGGTCTTGGACTACCATGACATCAATAAAGACAGTTTTCTCTCCAAAAGTTATAGGAAGACAAGGAAGAGTCCCTAAAGGTTGAATGGTTCTTCTGTTAAAAGCTAACATATTTTTCGTAACTGGGGCAAGCTGAGTACAACCCAAAGCTTGCCAAGAAAATGAGGAAAAAATACTAGCAGATGCACCTTCATCTATCAACTTCTGAGGAACGTGTCGACCACAAACTTGCACTGTAATCTAGAAAGGAATGTGAGAGGGAAGACAAGGTCTAGTTAGCACACCCCAATCAAAACGGATGGCCTCATTACTTGGAGGGGGTTCCACGGGAGAAGAAGGAATACCCCCTGGCACGGTAGAGTCTGTATCAATGAGAAAAACATGGGCAGTATCAGGTTTACCCTCTAGAGGGAGAGTAGGATCAACCGATGATGAGGTCAGATCGACCACCTAGGTTTCATTCTCCAAGGGGAGAATGGGGTCGACGGGTAGAGATGGATTGATTTCTTGGGTTTCACTCCCTGGTGGGAGAGTGGGATTGACCGAGGATGGGATCAGATCAACCACTTGGGTTTCACTCTTTAACGGGAGAGTGGGATCGACCGAGGATGGGATTAGAGTGACCAATTTGTCAACTGGTTCAACTAAGGACGTGACCAGATTGATTGTATGATCAACCAGATTGATCGATGAAGGGACCAGATTGATCATTCCATCAACTACAGGTGGGTCGAGAGTAAGTTTGTGATAAGAAACTAGAAGTTGAGGCTATGAAACAGTCATGTCTTCTAGGAATTTCAAGGCTGCGTCCATACGAGGGAAAAGGTGAGTTAGATGACTCCCTTTGCATAACATGCATGAGAACTTGGCTGTACTTTTCTTCTTCCCAACGGTATTTTGACTAGTTGACGAGAGGTCATCAACATGTTGTTCAGAGGTTGACGACAGGGGTTGGCAAGGTTGTGTAGACCATGCTTCTATAACCTTGGATAAACCAGGACAATCATTAAGAAGATGGCTACCCTTACAAATCTTGCAAGGATACTTGGGCTTACGAGTTGTTTGGGTGATTTTGACATCATCAACACTCCTAGCACGATTAACAGTAACTGGTTGTTTTCCAACATGTTTGACAGTGGTTGGAAGTTTGGATCCTTTCTTATTTTTCTTCTTCTTATTCTTCCTTTTCTTCTTCTTCTTATCCACCGGGTTACTAGCTTCAGAGATTTCACTCGGCGAAGAAGAGGAAACGGAAGAAGACCTTGCAAGTGAAGAAGGCGAAGAATATCTTACCTATGAAGACGGTGAAGGATCAACATGAGGTTGATGTTCTTGGGGGGAAGTGCTTATAATTGAAGCACTAACTACATTCGGGATTACCTGAGTGGAAAATAACCATATCGGTAATCCAATTGTGAGACCTGGAAGGCTCAAAGTAGCGATGTGAGGAGGACCAATGTTTCCGTAAGAAGGAAAAACAAAAGGTTCTTCTGGAGCAGAGGTTCCTTCATTGGTCATTCTGGGAACTGATGCCATGAAAAAAAAAAATCCAATCTAGAGTCCACTAGGGAAAACAAATAGCACATGCTAAAAATCTAGTAAGCAAGAAAGAAAATAAAACCTTCTCACAATGAGCTCACTAGTTGGTGATGAAATCCAACATCGTGGGAACAAAGTAAGAAGGGGCTGAGATAGAGCGGGTGGAAAAGTTACGTTGATGACCTGCTTAACGGACTTACACCTTGGTGCAAGCTTCCACGCAGTAATTGTGGATTTACCCTCCAAGGAGCCTGAGTGAATTTGGCCAACATCGATTCCAGGTACTGTGAAGACTTGCCCCTCCACAGTCACCTTGTGTAAATATCCTAAAGAGATAGGCCACTAAGGTTACCAACTACTACAGTGATGCCTAGGGAAACAGTCGACAGTCTGATCTACATGAAAAGGCAGGGTATCTAGCCTGAAATCAATTCAAAAGGCTTCCACTCATCATTATGGGTATACCTTTCAAGCGTCCCCCATAATACATGCAATCTCTACACCAAGAACAACAAAGTAGTGTGAGTAACTCTGCCAGTCTCAATGCGACCTCGTGATTGACCCTTGTGTGAGAAGGGCTTCCCAGGAAAAAATGTAATAAGTGGATTTATCTCTCCCTAAATCAAGATTCTATGTTTGTTTATAGCTTTGGAAAGTTATCTTTCACACCTATTCCAAAGCCCTACAACTAATCTAATGTAGGTTTGCTACCAGAAAGTATAAAAATGTCTAATCAATTTTTATAAGCGATTTATTTTAAGGATGTTGTTACTCAAAAGGAAGATGGTGTGGACAGTATGGTGTTTTGACCGACTCGAAATTTTATGCAAATAGATGAAGATGCAATATTTTCATTTCGATGAAAGCTATGCTACGAGAAGGTGAAAACATTTACCATTCCCATATGCACAATGTACCAAAATATTAAAAATCATCAATATCAATATTTCAATAAATGAGACAAAGGTACTGTACACCAATACACGATTCACGGCTCCCCCTGGCCATGAGGGGGGAATTTTTAAGAATTTAAGACCAAAAATCATGCAATTTCACTACTTCAAATGCAAATATGCCCCCAATCTAATGCAAAGAAAGAAATAAGATTTTTGTTTCAGAGATAGCTAAAAGCAATAGCAAATCACTTCGGAAAAAAAAACCAACCCAAACAAAGTTTCTCTTGTACCGCGAATTATTCAGAAAAAAGAATTGTTCTTTTCACTAAACAATTCTAAAGAAAAACAAGGCTTTGTAACTGAAAGACACTCAAAGGAAGAGATCAAATCTTTCAAAAGAAAACAAAGCAAAGATGGCTAAAAGAAGCTCAAAAAATATCAAGTAGACTATAAACAAATCATAATCAAACCCAAAAATTCACCCCAAAACCAAATCCAAGGTCTGGGTAAGGAAAACCACCAAAAATCAAGAATTTCACAATTTCCGTAGTCTGGAAGACTAGCACAGTCCGAAAATCACTGATTTCCATGGGCTAGATATGGGTAGGGTGCGACGTTTCCACACTGGTCTAAATAGGTAGGGCACAAAAATCATAAGTCGCCGCATTGTCCTTCAAAGCAGGGTGTGAAAATCAAACAAAAATGGAAAAAAATAAAAATTGAGAAGGTTTTCCAGTGAAGTTTATCAGTCAGAGAGTCAAGCTGGATCTTGCAGTGACTCAGAAAACAAAAACCAAGCAATCAAAGCAAGAAAACAAGGAAAACTAGGAAAGCATTTGTTTCCCCAGTGGAGTCGCCAATTTTGTTATCGGGTAAATCGGTGAATGCGGACATAGACTAATCCCCCTAGATCCACCTAGATATAGAACAAAACACGACAGGACATGGTGCTTTCCCTAGGCTCTAATCATCAAATTTACTACCAAATAAAATACAATAGACGTACCTTTAAATGTCGCTTCCTTATGTCTTTGTTGTTCTTGTTTCGCTCCGGTGCTCTTGTTATACTGATCTTGTAGTGAGACACAAACCAACCAAAGTGAAAGCAGTAGAAGTATATTCAATAACAACCTATGAATATGATCAAGGAATTATGCAATAAAATAAAGATAATTCTATGGGAAAGAAACATGCCACTGTATTATATTAATAATAGGAAGAGAGATTACAACCAAATGCCTTGATGTTGTAAGGTTCCTTCCAACAGTTCCTTGCTTCCCCCACACTTCTTGCTCCAAGGATTCTGATACCATGGATCTGATAGCTACTCATAATCTATCTTGACAAAGAAAAGATCAAGGGAAATCTAATCAAGCTAACAATCTCAAGCCAAAACAACTCAAACCCTCATCAAGCTACAAAAGTCAAGCTCCAAAACCAACTAACTTTGTCCATGAGAGCTCCTCTCCTTTTATAAGCTGAAGAGAATAAGGTGAGGATGTTAGGATGATCCCACTAAATCATGAAAGCGAGTAAGATCCAAACCATTCGGAGGCCACCTCACCATAGAATCTTCTCCTTTTAGAAGCATCGAGAAAATGCTTATTTTTCCTATGTACAAAGGCCGTCGTGACTTGGCTATAGTGCAGCCCATGGAAATCAGGAATTTCTGCACCCTAGCTATGGTGCAGCCCACAAAAATCCTCCAAAATAGGGCTTTTACAGAGGAAAACACAACTTCTTCTCTCAAGGAAAGTTCTTCTCCCTTCTTTCTTCAGGAATTCAGGCCATTGACCCTTCTGAAGGCAACATATAGGTTTACATCATTAAAGATCATGGGGATGATGAAAATAATGTGTAGCAAGAGCTGAGAGAGGTATGTTCTTCATAGGATCCATCCCCCATGTGGGAATATTAGTAATAGGAAAGACGAGGGCAGAGATAGTATTTTCATCATTTACCTGACCTTCATTATTCAATAGATCCTTGCGGTGGAGCTCTTCTTCATTATCTCCTTGATTTTCCATATGTGCTCTTTCTCTCCACTCAATACGGAAAGCGTCCCACTCCTCTTTAGTGACTATCTGTCAGTTGATTTGATAAACAACTTCTTCTGGATATTCCCTATTCTGAGATAAACTTTTTTGATATTCAATATTCTCCAGTGTTGCATGCTGATTTGTTGGTGACAAATCTTCAGCTTCAGCCTCTGATGAACACAATGTTTCAAAATGGGGTAGTTATGATGTTTGAGGAATATGTCTTCTTGGAGGATTTGAAGGGTGAAAGATATATCCCAAAGAAGAATCTGCTCTGGCTATAATCTCATCAACAAATGTTGGCCTTCCTAGTGAAGGATTCCTTCTACCACGTCCTCTGGTACCTATAGGGTTAGTATTTTTGGGGATACATCCTCTTGTTCCTTGATTCATGCAGACTACTCATTCCTAAGAAAATAAAACTAATGTGCTTACAATAATCTATAACTATCTTCCCCGGCAACGATGCAAAATGTTGAGCACTTTAATTGTCTAAATAAATAGATAATTAAGGTGTTCAATATAAATTGTCAAACCCAGGGAAGTTTTGTTATTGTAAGATAATTGTGCACAGTCTATGCTAGATTATGAAAGCAACACTAATCAAATTGCAGTAAGGTAAACTAAAAGAAACAAAATTGAAAAATTGAACACTAACACAAGTTGTTGACACAGTTGAAGTTCTAATCTATTGTTGCAAAATTGAAATCACACTTGCATAGTTGAAATTTAATTTGATGAGTGTATAATAATCATGGATTATCTAATCTATTCTAATTTTCTATTTTACTCTTGCTGAAGGAAATTCTGTGCTAATTGCTGAAAGGAAGTCTACTTAATTGCAGAAAGGGAAATTCACACTTCTATTTACTTTTTCTTGAAAACAAAGTTTTAATCTAGTGCAGAAAAGGAATTAACTCTCAAAGCAATTCTCCAACAGTATTCAACAATTGATTCTAACTCTCATGAGACACACTGATGCACATTTAACAGAAAAGGACTGAACTGCAATAACAAATGTATTCTAGAAATGCATAAGTAGATAAATCACACAACTGTAAATAGTCAAAGAAGTTATTCTAAAACTCAAAACACAGGGGAGTCTGTGAGGAAGGTGGGCCCTTTCCTTCTCACTAAATCCACTCGAAAAGACTACAGTAAGTTAAAGAATCTCAATTCACTTCTTTATTAACTCGCAAAAACGTTCAGATACAATATGCTTCACTTCACTCTCTGTTCCACAGCTAATTTTCGGTACCAATGATTGTAAAAGCTACGGTATTTAAAGACAGAGTCATTCAGTTAAAACAAAGTCAGAACAGCCTTGAGAATTCGAGATTCTCAAGTTGTTCCTTTGACAAAAAAGATCTTTTATCTTAACAAAATACGGAAAAAGAATCTTGATCACCAGCATGAGCCAAAATGTGTAACAACCTTGAGGATTGGTCTTCAAGATTTGGATTTGAATGATATACCAGCTTCCAATATTGGTGGGCATCTGTTGCAGCAGGTGTAACAGTCTTCCAGGAAAGGTGCACAATTTTTGTAGTCATGTAATAACTTGCATAACTGGTGCAAGGTTTTAACAGCTAGTGTAACAGAAACGATCTTTCTTCAAGACTTGGTTGTTCTACACATTTTGATCATTAGTTGCACATTCATGGGTAAAATATGAGAAACGCTACCAATCAAACATGTTAAGTAAATAAGAATATAAAATCAAGATCAATGATTCATACCTTGGGAAAAAGGGTCTTAGAAAACATTATAGTAGGCATATAGCATAGAAATGATAAGGTTGAATGAGCAAAAGATATAGTGAAAAAGGGACATTTCTAGGTCCTAACAAATGGAATGACATCTACTATCCATATAGAATAGTATTACCTTCAAATACATTAAAAATCATACTATTATACATGAAAGAGCCTTGGGTCTATTACCCAAACCTTTTTTCTACAAGACTTTCTTCAAGGGTTGACATCAATGACAACCAACCTTAATCAACAATCTCCCCCTTTGGAATTGATGGCAACACTCTGATGCAATACTAAAATCATGTCATGCAATACTGAAGTCATATCACTAATGCTCCCTCTTGAACCATGCCTCTATCCTCTACATATTTGTGACCATTTCTCCCCTTGGTGTCATGCCTCTGTCCTCTACATATGATAAATCTCTCCCCCTTTGTCATCAATGGAAAATGTATCTTTCCATCCGAGGCTTCTCCCCCTAACTGAACTGTCTCATCTCCCAACCTGAATTGTCCTCTTTATGTTGCTTTCTCATGTACATCTAAGACATATAAGATAAGCATTCAAAAGAATTCATTTTTGAGTAGAAATAACTCCGAGTCTCTGGAGAAGATACTCAAAGGATTCTTGTGGATGCGGTTTTGTAAAGATGTTTTCCACTTATTCTTTTGTTCCCACATACTCAACTATGATGTTCTTTTCTACAACATGTTCCCATAGAAAGTGATACTTGATTGGAATGTGCTTTGTCTTGTAGTGCATCGTCGAGTTGTTTGAGATACTTATGGCACTTGTATTATCACAATAGATTGGAATGGGCTCATCATACTCAACCTGTATATCTATTAGATTTTGTTTCATCCATATAACTCGTGTACAACATGTTGTTGCTGCAATATACTCTTCCTCAGTTGTAGATAGAGATATTGATGATTGTTTCTTTCTTATCCATGATAATAAACACTCACCCAAGTATAAATCTGTTTCACTGGTGCTTCGTCGGTCATCAATACAATATGCCCAATCTGCATCTATGTAGGAAATAAGTGATAGATCCTTTCCTTTTGAATACCATAATCCAAACTCTTTTGTTCCTTTGAGACATCTAAAAATCCTCTTCACTTCTAATACATGTGATTCCTTTGGTGATGCTTGAAATCGTGCCACCTGTACAACTACCTACATTACATCTGGTCAGGATGTTGTCACATATAGTAGGCTACCAATCGTTGACCTGTATTGGCTCTGATCTATAAACTTTGAATCATCATCTTTGCTTAACTTGCAACTGGTTTGCATGGGAGTGATAATTGGTTTGCATTATTCCAGTTTGAACCTCTTTAGCATTTCTCTGATATACTTGGTTTGAGAAATAAAAACTCCTTGGTTGTTTTGACATATCTGAAGTCCCAAAAAGAAGGATATCTCTCCAAGTAATGACATTTCAAATTCATTCTGCATATCCTTTTCAAATTTCTAGCTTAACCTATCATCATCACTACCAAAAATAATATCATCAACATAAACTTCAATTAATAAAATACTATCTTGACTTAACTTGATGTAGAGGTTGTTGTATGCACTTCATTTTCTGAACCCTGCCTGTTGTAAATATTTATCCAGTCTAGAGTACCATGCTCTAGGAGATTGTTTTAGACCATACAAGGCTTTATTTAATTTACACACATAATCTACGTTCTCTGACAACTGAAATCCTTCTAGTTGTTCAATGTAGACTTCTTCTTCAAGTTCCCCATTCAGAAAAGATGATTTTACATCCATCTGATACACTTTAATATTTTTGGAGCATGCATAAGCTAAAAGCAATTGGATTGCTTCCATTCTGGAAACTGAGGAAAATGTCTCTTCAAAGTCGATTCCTTCAACTTGTGCATATCCTTTACATACCAATCTAGTTTTGTTCCTTGTAACCTGTCCATCTTCATTCAATTTATTTCTGTATACCCACTTTGTTCTCATCATATTATTATCTTTTGGTCTCGGAACCAATTCCCAAGTGTCATTTTTCTCTATTTGATCCAATTCTTCATCCATGGCCTTGTTCCAAAATTCATCCTTGCTTGCCTCTTCAAAATAGCTTGGTTCAATCCTAGATGTGAGTGCTAAGTGCATTTGTTTTGGTGAATAGATTCTTATTCTAGTCTGAACTCTTGCGTATATGTTTCCGATAATCTGATCTGAAGGATGATTCTTCTGTAATCGTTTGCTCGGTGTTTTTGGAGTTACTTGTTGAACTTGCTCTTCTGTTTCTGTTGGATCCTCTTCATCTTCCCATTCTTTTTCATCTTTTGTTTCTTCTTCGTAAAGTTGTTCTATTGATTCATTTTCTTCTTCCTTTAATTTTTGTCTACCTATTTCATCAATTGTTACGTTGATGGTTTCCACCACTTTATTCAATCTCATGTTGTAACACTTGTATGATTTTCTTGTACTTGAGTAACCAACAAGTACTCATTTGTCCACACGAGAGTCAAACTTTCTCATTCTTCCATCTTCTCTTTTGATGTAGCATTTTATTCCAAAAACTCTGAAGTGTTTTACATTTGTTGGTCTTCCTTTTCATAGCTTGTAAGGAGTTTTTTCAATGTTGTTTCTGAGCATTACTCTGTTTTGAATGTGAACTATTGTATGCACTGACCATGTCCAAAAAATATCTGTCAATTTGAAATCCATTAGCATTGTTCAAGCCATTTCCTGTACTGTTCTCTTCTTTCTTTCAACAATTCCATTATGTTGAGGTGTCCTAGAAACAAATAATTGTCTTTTTATTCCATGATCGCTGCAGTAGTCCATAAATTCCTTTGAAGTGAAATCACCTCCATTATCAGATCTCGAGCATTTGATTTTTGAATCCATTTCATTTTCAACCATTTCCTTGTAGATCTTGAAGTTTTCAAAATCTTCTGACTTATTCTTGAGAAAACAAACTGCGGTCATTATTGTATAATCATCAACTAATAACATAAAGTATTTCTCACCCTTTAAGACCTTTGTTGTGGTTGGTCCAACTAGATCAGTATGCACAATTCCAATGGTCTTGTCGTTGAATATTCCTTTGATTTGAACCTGATCTTTGTTTTCTATCCTTGTTGGCAATGCTTGCATAAAGTGTTGGTTGGTTTCGTGATCTGGGGCATTTCTCTGACTACTTCTCTTTTGTTGACTTTGACAAGGTTATCAAAATGTATGTGACCCATTCTTCTGTGCCATAGCCAAATTTAATCTTCCTTTCATAGACAACACTTTCCATTTCCAATTTCACTTAACACATATATGTTGCTTGAAGTTCTCGCAGCTGTAGAAATAATTTTTCTTGAACCTTCTTTTCTTATCTCGCACTTTTGTCAATCAAAAGTAACTTTATGACCTTGGTCACACATTTGACTCACACTTAGAATATTATGTTTCATATATTCTACTAGTAGAACATTTTTTGTCTTTGTATTCTTGTTCCCAATTTTCACTGTGCATTTTCCAATGATTGTGGATGAATCATCATTTTTTAAGGAGACCGATCCATCTATTTCCTTTCATAATGTAAGAAACCTATCTCTATCACCTATCATGTGTTTTGAACACCCAATGTCAACATACCAACCACGTTTCTTCTTCTTAGCTTGTAGAGAGAGTGTGCATTCTTCATTTTTACATTGATCCTGCTTTCTTATCCATGTCCTTTTTTGAGGTTCATGTCTGTGACTGTTGTTATTCTATTGTAGTTCTGTAGGAGGGACTGTCATTCTACAATCTTTGGCCATGTGTCCAAAATTGTTATATTTGTAACATTCCACTTCCGTGCTCAAATATTCAAACCTATTGAACTTCTTCTCTGTGTTTCACTAGGCCTTATTGGATAACCCCTTTGTGTATGACTTTCAAATTTTTTTTTGTTCTTGTTGTTAGCTCTACAACTCGCAACTTTATGTCCAAAATTATTACATCCATAACATAAACCAAAAAAGATAGTTTGATACCTGGGAGTTGAAGATCTTATGAAAGGAGGTACTCTTATGAATTATTCTTCTTCCTAAGGCTTATCTGTCGGTTGTTGATTCTGAAATCTGAATCTTCTCGGTGGAGGAGTGTCCTTGTAATCTTCCTATCCCCCTTGATTGTTTCTGCAAATCTTTTTGGATATGTTTCTTTCTCTATTGTTTTGGAGATTGATCATTTTTCTGTGTGATTGTACCAATTCCATACTTGTCATGATGAGATTTTTTACTGTTGATAATGTCATCCAAATTTTTTGAGTTATTCTGCATATTTTTCTTTTGAAGATCCTTTCTTAATGTGACAATCTTTGCTTCCAAATTTCCAATGATCTTATCTTTTCTTCTAGCTATTCTTTGAGTGCTTCTTCAATTGTTTTATATTATTCTATTTAGACCTTCAAATTTGTGATCATTTGTTCTAGTTCTTGAGTGTCTTCTTTCCTGTCTAGTTTTGTTTGTAGTTTCTTATTTTTCTTCTTTTCTCTTTTGATAACTTCTATGGCACACATTAATTTCTCTCGGTAGTCAACTTCTATCTCTTCAATGTCTTCTTTGAATTCTTCATATTCTTCTTCGGCTTCTTCATATTCTTGTTCGAAGTCTTCTTTATCAGAGTCTTCTACTGCCATGAATAAAACTTTTCTTGTCTCACTGTCACTGACTTCATCTTCATCTGATGATGAGATGGCTTCTTTGGTGCATAAGTTTTTCTTGAAAAATTTCTTTGTGGTTATTTTGCCTTTATATGTTTGTTTTCCTTTTGAGTAACCTTCATCATTTCTCTTTTTCTTATAAGGACATTTGTTAGAAAAATGAATAATACCATCAAAATTAAAACAAATTAAAGGAAGATTACCTCTATACCTACCGTTGGTTCCCTTGTTCAGTCTTTTGACAAAGTTGGCCACTTCTTCATCATCTTCCAAAACGTCACTGTTGCTGCTATGTTCTTTTCTTTTCCTTCCCTTTTTCTTTGAATATTTGGATGCTTTGAAGGATGCTTCTTTAATATATGGATTTTCTTGTTCAATTATCATTTCATATGTTGTGAAGATTCCATGTAATTATTCCATGATTATTGAGTTTAGATACGATATTTCTTCTATTACTGATATCTTAGGGTCAAATCTCATAGGAAGAGATCTTAGTAATTTTTGAACAATTACAGATTCTTTGATTTCTTCTCCCAATCCTATGATTGCATTTATTGTTTCATCAACTCGTAAAAGGTAATTGCAATATTCTCATATTCCTCAATCTTAAATTGTTCGAACTGACCTTTGTAAGTTTGAAGTTTTGCTGCTTTGACTTTTGAATCTCCTTCATAAATATTTTGAAGTTTGTCTAAAATCTCTTTAGCAAATTTACAATGTGCAACTTTGGTGAATATTGTTTTACCAAGACAATTCAGAAGTGCATTTTTGGCTTTGGAATTATTCTGACCGAGTTTCACTACTTTGTCATTTGTTGGCGGAACTGTTGGTGTTGTGTATCCATCTACAATTGATTGTCAAATTTCAAATCCCTATGCCTGTATATATGTCTTCATCCTTATGCTCCAAAATGCATACTTTTGTCCATTGAATTGTTGTATTCCATTTTTATACAAGTTGTTTCTCTCCATGATCTACCTTTCGGTGTTTAAACTAATTTATGAAGGAACCTTCTCTAATACCAATTGTTGGATTACTGAGAGGGGGGGTGAATCAATAATAGAGCAATTTAATTTTTTTTAACCATATAATCCAAGTGTTATATCAATGTAGCATTATCATCCAATAACTGCAGAGTAAATAAGCATTGAACAAATGAAAAATCATACACATACACAATACACCAGTGTTTTACGTGGAAACCCAAAGCGGGAGAAAACCACATAATGATTTTTCTTATATGTCTTGAAGAATTACATTCATTGGAAGCACCAACTTCCTTTGTTTTCTAGCTGCAACTCGAATGAGGATCCAACCCCCTTGTTTCTAAGGATACAACCCAAGGGAAGCTCCAACTCCCCTATTCTCTGGCTACAACCAGAAGGAGGCTACAACCCCCTATGTTCTCTGGCTACAACCGGAAGGTGGCTACAACCACCTATCATTTCCCAGTCCAACCGCCCTGAAGTAGAAGTAGAATGATGGAACCAATGTCACACTATCACTATGAGATATACCATTGTAAACCTGTACCAATAAACATGAACCATGCATCAACCATCCATCAACCTATACCTCAACCTGTAATCAACCTGTACCATAAACAAGTGCATCAACCATGCACTAATCTATACCAAACAACCTGTAATCAACCTGTACCATAAACAAGTGCACTCAACCATGTACCAAGTACATATCAATAATGTGTCAACTACTCATCAACTATGACTGATCAATATGTACCAATATCATAAATTATACACTTCGTGTATGTTCCAACTCATCAACTACTTGTCTCAACCATGTACCCAACATGTACTTTAACCAAAATCCCTCATCAATTTCATCATCCAAATATGATTTGTAAATCTGTAATAGACCTGGTGTATATGATCAAATACTTGCAAACCTTCCTTAACTTTCACAATAAGAGACTATCATTTTCATCAAACGTTTCTTTAGTCTTACATGACTAGTTTGGGATTAGTCAACAACCCTAACTTGAAATAATCATAACTATGTACCTATAATGAATAAAGATATTGAAATAGTATACAATATTCTTCAGTTTGTTTTATGCAATTCCTCCCAGTGTCACTACTTGTAACCTCTCAAAAAAGGATTTATAGAAAAAATCACATACCTTGCTGAATTCTGGCTTATTCTAGAGAGAGACCTTGTAGAGCATGCCTCGCACAGAATATTTGTTGAATCGTTCTGAAAATTTTACACATAATACTAAAGAATGTACTCTAACCAACACATTTGGTGTTACTGAATTTGGATCTGTTATGAAGAATTTATGATGTTTTTACCCAAAACACATGTTTTAGACTAGTTTCAGGACTAGCCACAAACCCTATTTTCCACAGACTGTAACTCCAAAAATACAACGACCCACAAGATGAAATTTTTACCACATGTACTTGGATATGTTTCCTCAATGGCCTATCAATTTCACAGTATGAATCATTCTATACAAACATTTATTGTGAAAGTGGTGAGATAACCTGTAAATAACATACCTTAGAAAGCATCATCAAAAGAATTTATCCTCCCTTGAATTCCATCCTTCTTTTCTTCACCTTCCCTTTGAAATTCGGCTTAGAATATCCTTTGGTTACCTTAGTCACCTATAGATATTAAATATTCTCAAGTTTGATATAAAATGAGAGATCCTTGCCTCTTATTTATACTCTCCAAGTACCTTCCTTAGAAGCGTCTTCTAGGGCACTTTGTCCACTTTCCTTATTTTAGGGTAAACCCACTTCTAATTTCTCCATTAAATTTATTATTTAAATAACTTATTTTGTATTCACTTTGAATTATAGTACACTCATCACTTCACTTTATTATTTACCTTCTAAAATCTCTTAAACCACTTTGACTACTTTGACCGTTTGGGTATTCTAGATGACATATGAGGGTCCTCCAACTTCGTAAGGCCATAACTCTCAAACCATGAGGAGTCATGTGACGTTCCACATACCACCCGAAATGGCACGAAATTTAATATCCATATAGAATAGTATTACCTGCAAATATATCAAAACTCATACCATTAGACATCAAACAAACTTGGGTCCATTACCCAAATCTGGGTTCTCCAACTTCTCATGGCCATAACTCTCTAACCGCGAAGATTTATGTGACGTTCCACATACCACCAGAAATGGAATGACATGTACTACACATATAGAATAGTATTACCTTGAAATATGTTAAAACTCATACCATTATACATGAAACAACCTTGGGTCCATTACCCAAACCTTTATGTTACCAGAATTCGCTTCCACACTTTCTTCAAGGATTGACATCAATGACAACCAACCTTAATCAACACTTGCAATGCCACATATGATAGTATCCAACACGTTAGGAAGTAAAAATCATCTATCATATCAATTCAACATTAATTCAATTTAATATAAACTCATTTACTTAACACACTTAAGCATGCTCTCTAAAATATCTAAGTCTTAATTAATAGTAAATCAAATTGATATAACTTAATTACTTAAACATACTTAAAAACCTCTCTAAAATATCTAAATATTTCATTAATAAAAACAATAAATCTGTCATTAAAGTTGAATGTGAGCATGAAGGCTCTCAGTACAAGGCAAGGAAAAGTTGGAATCTAAGCGTGAGCATTAAGCTATGAATAAAAACAAGGAAAGAGCGTGAGCATTAACTCTGAATACAAAAAAGGAAAATGTCAGAATCTGAAAATGAGCATTAAGCTTTGAATATAAACAAGGAAAATGTTAGAATCTGAACGCGGGAATTAAGCTCTGAATACAACAAGGAAAAGGTCAGAATCTGAGCATGAAGGCAAGTTAGATGAACTAGCAATGGACACCTAGGTGAATCCAACGAATCGATTGTTTAGGTGGAAAAACGTAAAGGAATGAGTTGTAAGGGCGTTTAAATTAATCAATTCGTCACCTCTCTCTGCGCATAAGCATGGATTCCATTGGATCCCAGTTTTGTAAGCATAGTTGTTAAATGGAACGCCAAGCCTCCTTACACATACAGAGCCACGATGGTTGCAGGGTTAAAAACATATTTAAAACGAGGCATGGGGGAGTAGGAAATGCGTCAGATGTGAGAAGACGAAGAGGAAACTGTTTCATCTCTAAATTCGTAACTGTGTAAGGTGGGTCTATTGTAGAGAAAAGGTTAGGATTGGTGGGAGCATGGGTCAACAATTCTGAGGAAAAAAAACAATGCTCTGTGTAAAGAGAGCAAATCGAAAATATAATATCGTTTCGACACGCTTATAATCTGCTGCACTGAACTCTATATCTACATCTGGTAAATTCAATTAAAATTCCAAAGGATAATTAAAAGTAATAACCGCAGTCTCTTTTTAAAAGTCTGAAACCTACAACCATTTGATGAAGCTTGCAAAACGTATGTAATGCTCAAGGAAAAATGCATTGTTTTGTTATCTACGATCAGGTAAAGGCAACAACTTCCAGCACAGCCTACGGGGCAATCGCTGCTACTACATAGTAAAATTTAAAAGTAGTGGGGTTTACATCCAAGATTCCATTCGAGGGATGTGACCCAACATTTTTTTTCTTAATACATTTCCGTCTCAGAAATAACAGTGGTCAACTTCACAAATGCATTTCCTGCTCAAAAATTTGAATTAAAGCAATGTCCAAGATTATATACTTATTTTGATGCTTATAAATGAATAAAGACAAAGGAAGTGATCATCAATCAAATCAGATTCATGGGATAAAAAAACACACAATGATTAAGGAAGGTGGAATTTACTAGACAATCAATGATGTGTGCAAGAAAACATTGAAGGTAACATAATAACCATATGTGTTCATGGTGCAAAGGGAGGTTACGGTCAGGAGAATGACTAGGATAATGGCATAGGGTTAGATTAATCAACAGTTTCAAGGTATTGAGGAAAATTGAAATAAAAATGAAAGAAAGCAATAATCCACATAGACCAAATTTTAATAGATAGAGGAAGGGTATTAGGGTGGAAGCGGAAGGTACTCCAGAGAGGCAGTGAGTGTAAACAAGCAATCAAAACAATACATCCTTCTTAATAACTAGAATTTTTTTTATTTCTTAGAACAACAATCTCAAGTGGATTTCCAAACTAGTGTGCCATAAATACATTACAATATTCATCATTATCGATCTTTATATACATGAAAATTTTAACTAATATACAATGCAAATTTACACATGCATACCGTAATTGAAGGAGAAGAACCTGAAGTCGTCGTCTCATGCTTGTGCTCTGTCCAACTCCTGCTTGCTAACCGCTAAGACCTCACCGGCACCTCCCAGCCAATTCTAGGGGTAATCTTCTTTCCCTTGAGCCCCCCAAGCCGAAAAGGGGCCATGCACACAAACCAGAGAAAGCTTGCTCTCAGCTCACCTGACAAGGTCAAGCTACCACTCGTTATCCGAAATGGGTGTCTCAACTCCCATAAGAAAAACCAGTCAAGAGTAAAATTCAACAACATAACCTTACGCACACTAGACGTGATCCATTCTCCTCCTCCAACATTTCATTTATAGAGTTTTCTTATTGACTTGCTTCCAAAATGCACATTAAATTATTTTTATTAAAAAATAATTAGGAAAATTCTCTACCAGACACTTGTCACCCAATCCCTTAGTTGCACCATAAATTCATTTAATTTTCCAATTTCCCTCACCCACCTAAAATCGTTCCTAAAAACGCTCATCGATGTCATTTTATTCCCTCAAATCCCCTTAATGGCGGGCACATTTCTTAAATATTAGTTGAGTTCGAAAAAGGAAATTTCTTTAGACACGATTCCCTCCTATGTTCCACATTCATTTTGTGATTAATTTTCCCCTTTTTGTCTAAGTTCGAAATTAGCAAGTTTTCACATAAACAACAATTAATATTTTAAGTAATTTAATCCTCCATTAATTTTAAATTAATTTTTTACCCCATTTTCTTCATCCCCCCCTTTATTACTTGCTCAATTAAATTTTTGTTCTCATGTCCTACTTAGACCTAGGATTAAATTCAACTAGGCTCAACAAAATTATTTTTAAGCAAAATTTTATAATTTTTAAACTTTACCCATGCAACATTTATTTTAATGCTGACCAGGTCAAAAGAGACATTGTTTTCTAGGTATCTAGGTTCATGGACTCGCCAGTGTTAAAACCATTATGTGCCCTTCAAGACGCACTAGGTGCTCAAAGAGTGCCACTCGCCTTCATTCATGTTTCATTTATGAGAATTTCCCTTCAAGACTCACTGTGTGCTCCAAGGGTGCCACTTGAATTTTGACTGATTTTGGTAGACGTCAAACCCTTGGAGTCAATACTCTGTCAGGTGACCTTGTGGGAGACTAAGGGCCTCTAAGGAATAATGACCCTGCCTTATTTCACGCCCCTTAGAATCATCATGAGTGACTTTCACAGTCTGCCCGCATGGCATCGTGGATCTCTCGAACTAGGTAATCGTTAACCTACAGTTTGAGCCATGGAGAGAATGCTAGTAGGCTATGGCAGGGCTGCTGCTACACCTCTCCCTCAATATCTTTGGTTTTCATGCTTGACCCCTTTAATCTAAATGTGAGTCTGGTTAGCAAGCTATCTTCAGCCTACATCCATCAAAGAAACATGTCAGAGATTCAAAATCAACATCATAATATAGAAATCATATGTCACATATGCAATATAAAAAACACTCAAATCATAACAGTCCACTCCCTGACTCGATCCAGAGTCCAAGGTGGTCCATCGATGCCATCAACATCCTAAATCGATCAATATTCTTTCACACTCAGGAAAAAACAATCAATAGCACCTGTCGATACAAATATAATAAAATAAATATCATCACATCACAACATCATCAAAATCAATAAGCCAAACAATCCATCATATAATGAACCAGATCACTTGAATGCAAGTGTTCTCAAAGAATAAGTCCAATCAGGTGTGTGCAAAAGAGGGATGATACATACACCCCCTCTTGGTTTAAACTTCGTCCCGAAGTTTCACAATATATAAGTGCAGAAATAAAGTATCTCACAATATCTATATGTCTATCTATCAAACAAAAATGGAAATTGTTGAAGCATATCATATGCATCCTTCCAAGTAGCTGAGTGTGGACTATAATTGTCCCATTGGACCTTGACCTGATCAATTGTTCGACGTCGTAGGTGTCAAATGCGATGGTCCAAAATCTGGATTGGCTTCTCCATGAGCACACCCTCATCTGATACCTGCAAGAAATTCATGTCAATCACATGTGTAGGATCACTAACATAATGTCTTAAAACAAATACGTGAAAAACATCGTGCATACGCCTCAAAGAATCAGGCAAGGCTAGACGATAGGTCACAAGACCCTACCTTTCCACAATCTCGAAAGGTCCCACGAACCTAGGAGAAAGTTTAGCACCCTTTCCAAAATTGATCAAACTCTTGTGTAGTTTCACCCGCAAGAAGAATTGATCACCAACTTCATAACTATGGTTGACACGATGCGCATCAGCATAAATATTATGTCAATATTGTGCTTCCTTGATCCTTTGTCTTATGGTTTTCATTTGATATTCCATTTCTTAGATCGCTTCTGGTCTTACCAGGACCCTATCCTCAAGTCAATCCCAACTCAAAGGTGTCTGACACGGTCACCCGTAAAGAAACTTGAATCACGCCATATTAATGGTGCTTTGATAACTTTTCTTGTATCCAAACTCTACCAGTGGAAAGAACTATTCCCAATTCTTATGTTGGTCCATCAAGTACATACACAACATATCCTCCAAGATTTGGTTGGTTGTTCAGTCTTTTCGTCTGTCTCCGAGTGATATGAAATACTAAAGTTAAGTTGGCTTCCCAAGGCCTCTTGGAAACTAGTCCAAAATTGTCCTGTAAACATTGATCCTCTTAGGCACGCCATGCAACCTCACAATCTTGCTGATGAAAAATCTATCTATTTCTGGTTCCAGATACGTTGTATGCATAGGGATAAAATGAGCACTCTTCGTCAGAGTGTCAACTACCACAAAAATCGAGTCGTGACTCCTTGCCGTCAACGACAATCCAACAATGAAATCCATTGAAATGACCTCCCATTTTAGTTTCAAAATAGCGTGTGGATATAGTAATCTTGTCAGATGTCTATGTTCAGCCTTCACCTACTAACATTCTAGACATCTTGCCACATAGTTGACTATGTCCATCATCATTCCTTTCCAAAAGAATAAGGGTTTAAGGTCTGCCCTCATCTTCATGACTCCTAGATGAGCCATGTACACTGCTCTATGAGCTTCATTTAAGATCAAACTTGTCAACTTGTCATTGGGAAATATGTAAATCCAATTATTATATTTCATTAATCCATCATTGTCCATAGTGAATCCCTCAAATTTTGGTACCATCATAGTATTTTGTCTAATAAATTCCTTAACCTATTTATACCAGTCATCGTCGCGCTATAAAGTTAGAATATTTTCATGTAGATTCGTCTGAAGAGGCATCACCGAAAATATGTGTGGTCTCTGACTCAACACATCAACCACTTTTTTGACTGTTCCTTTTATGTAGGTAATCTTGAAATCATACTCGCTAAGCAATTTCGACTAACTCCTTTGTTGCGCATTCAAGTCACTTTGCGTAAAAATGTGCTGTAAACCACAATAGTTCATTTTTAGTTTGAATTTTAGTCCAATAAGGTAGTGTCTCCACACTGTCAGGGAATACACAATGGCTAACAACTCCAAGTCATGCATTGCATAGTCCTCCTCATGCCTTCTTAAATTTCTCGAGATGTAAGCGATCACTCGACCGTCTTGCATCAAGACTCTGCCTAAGCCTTCATTGGATGCATTAGTGCATAACAAGAAGTCCTCGTTCATATCAGGGACCTTTAGTATCATTGTTTTTGTCAACAAATCCTCGAGCCTTCGAAATTCTTCCATGCATTTCTCGGTCCATACAAACTTCTTGTTTTTCTTCTGCAATTCTGTAATCAGATTTTGTATCTTCGAAAAACCCTTGACGAACCATCAATAATATCTCGCTAAAATCATGAAGCTACACACTTATTAGACATTCATTGGCATAGGCCATTCCATAATAGCCTTGAACTTCGTTGGATCCACAACGATACCTTCGTCGGAGATGACATTCCCTAAGTAATGCATCTTCGATTGATAAAACGAGGACTTTGACAGTTTCCCAAACAATTTGTTCTCTTGTAGACACTGTAGTACCAAGCACAAGTGTTCTTCATGCTCTTCCATCATCCAAGAATAAATCAAAATAAAGTCAATGAATACTTGAACAAGCTTCTCCAAGTATTCATGGAACACCTTGTTCATCAAGCTCATAAATATCCCTAGGGCATTTGTTAGTCCAAATGGTAAAACAATAAAATCGTAATGTCATAACCTCATCTTAAAGGCAGTCTTAGGAATGTATTCCTCCTTGATCCATAACTAATGATACCCTGATCTCAAGTTGATCTTCGAGAACACCCATGCATCCTTCATCTGATCAAACAGATCATCTTTCCTTGAAAACAAATATTGGTTCTTGATCATTTCCTTATTCAATGGATGATAGTCAATGCAGAGTCTCCACGACCCATCCTTCTTTCATATCAGAATAACAGGCACACACCATGGTGACACACTTGGACGTATAAGTCGTAGATCCAACAACCCCTTCATTCTCATTTTCAACTCTTGTAACTCAGGGGTCGACATACCATAAGGCATTCTTGCTATCAGTTCAGTTCCTCGTTTTAGGTCGATGGTAAATTCCAATTCCCTCTCAGGTGACAACCCTAGTAACTCCTCTGGAAAGACATCCAAAAACTCTCGTACTACCAAAAAATTTTCTAGGCATTCCACCACGCCCCTTTTGTTCAATGCAAGGATCACATATAGCTTGCATCTCTTGCGCATGCTCTTCTGAAGCTATATGGAAGAGATGAACCTTAGGGAAACTCCCTATTTCCTTCCCATAATCACACGTCTATGTCCCTCATCATCGACCAAACTCAACCATTTCATCTTACAGTTGAGTATCGCCTCATGCGATTCCAATTAGTCCATACTGATCACAATGTCATAAGATCCTAAGATCGTGACGTACAAGTTGGAATTCATGAAAAAATCCCCTAGGTTAAGGCTACAAACTGTAACCTTTCCTCCAACCTTTGTTTGTCTCCCGAAGTCATTTCTACATAGTTAAACTTGTCCTGTTCGACTTCATTTATCTTAATTATTTTTAGCGCTGCACCAGAAATTAATCTCTATATAGCACTTGGATCTATCAAAATACTAAGGGTCTGATCAATGATGGTACCCGATGTCTTGAGAATAGTAGACTTATGCTCAGCCTAACATTTATTCACTGTTGCATGAATCCAATGGGCGTTGCCCAAAAATCCTATGGTAGTGGGTCCAGATTATTCGACTGCTCTGGTCCTCTCAACTGGGAATTCATGCTGGTAATATGGTTCTCCACATGTCCATCACCCGGTATTTGGTCGAGTACTCCTGGTCTCTGAAGTAGAATATTACGGCCCACTGGACCGAAACCCCATTCTATTCTATTGAACAAGCCTTAACCGTTGCTACTACTGAGGTCAACGTTGTTGGTGATGTTGTGGTCCCTTGTAGGGAGTCCCCTACTGAGGCGTTGGTTGTCATGGTGTAGGGAATGCAGATCCTCTCGAAGTGCCTCGATACCCTGGTGGATGTCTAGTTGGTTCCTGATGCTACTATGCACCAGATGTCGCATGTCTCGTCGATTTCATCGGAGTCTTTCTTTAAGCCCCACTAATGAGATCATCCTCAACTATGAGGGCTTTCTGGACAACATCGTGCAATGTCCAAGGCATTAAAATTCTCACCTTCACACGAATGTTGACATTAAGGCCGAACACAAACTTTTTGACCTTAAGCTTCTCAGTGTTCAAATGCGGAGCATACCGAAGCAACTCCATCAAATGGGCCTCATACTCGGGCACCATACGACCTCCCTGTCGCAAGGCGTTGAACTCATTGAGATGACGCTCAATGAATTCCTCAAATAGATACCTCTACCAAAACTTCTTCTCAAACCATTCCCATGACACATCTTCAACGACCATGTTCAGTTGCAGCATGCATGTCTTCCACCATAGAAGAGTGCTCCCCTTTAGTTGAAATACTTCCATGTGAACCTTCTTGTTGGAGGTATAGTCACAAAGTGAAAATAACATCTTTATATTCTACAACCATGCCTCGACGTCCTTGCCATACATGGCACCAAATAACTTAGGAAACTTGACATTCTCTAGTTCTCTGTGAATGCTACAAGTACCGGCTGGGGTGTGTGGTAGACCGTAAGGGGGTGCCAGTGCCCTATCCTCATCTCTATCCAAACATATTATCAAGGCCTTTGACATCCTCTGAAAGGATCTCATCAGCCCGACCACATCTCCCACAACTATGTTTTCCTGTCCGATGACTTATTCTTCTTCTTTGGGGTTAGAGGCCTTAGGCATGGAGGCTACTAGAGGCATTGTGCCTCCTCCCCTAACACCCCGTCATATTCCTTCGGATCATCCTCTAACCATGATTACCTTCACGAATGAAAATCAATTTAATTAGCGACATTTTATAATCAATTGTCTAATTAATGGAAGTTGTAATGATCTCAGGTCACGGGTCGAACCGTCTCTGATATCATATGAAACATGCTCATCGTTATGACAACAAGCAACAACATTAGGAAATTGTTTTTTTTTTTGCATTAGGAAGGTAATGACAATAATACAGTCACAACAACTCAACTTGACGACATCAAAATCATGAAGGATGACACAAACAACATATACATGAAAATCCTAGTATATTAGCACATCAAGAAGCTTGAGGAAATTACAAACCTTAATCGGATAAGGAATATAAATGACTACGCTAATTAACATCATCAATGATCATCAAGGTGCAAAAACATCTAATAAACCAACATATGTAACATAAACTTCCATGGCAAGAGAGAAATATAATATCCACAATCATGTGTTACAATACATTTTTCATGGTGCAAGAAGTAAATAATCCTCGACTAATCCTTATATTGACCCCTTCAACGCACACAATAACAGAAGTCTAAATCTTATTCAATACTTCATTCAATACATTAAATTGTCAATGCGCAAGAGACAACTAATTTTAGAAACCATCATTAAAATAACTAATTAAACAAAAACTAAACATCTAAAAACTATCATTCTATTCATTTCTTCCATTGCGCCAGAAGTCCCAATATTCAACTGTCATACTTTATGTGATATCTATAAACAAAAGCACTCTAAACAATCAACTAAACAAGACTCAGGGTAACTACATTCAATAATTTTTAATTACACAATGATCTAGATAGATTTCTTGTTTTCTTATGTGGAAATTCTTATGTGTTTTGTTTTTTAATTGCGCAACGGTCTAGATGTATTTCATTAACAATTTTACCATCATAAGGACGACATCATAGCACATAATAACCAACCACAAATCTAATATTAAAATATATAAAAATATTCAGGTAACCTTTATACCTCTCCATTCAAAAAGGGTTTTATTAATCAAATAAAATCAACTACACTTTTCTTAACTTCTCGAGTTCAATATTAAAACAAAAAAAACCATAAACCTTAGAATGTCAAATTTTCTATCTAATTAATAATTTATAATAAAGTAAGACTAAACTAATCAAAATATGAATATTCCCATTCTTTAATCAAAGAATAATCTTCCCTACCTTCTATTTTTAAAATACACTACCCCTTATAACATTTATGAAGAAAAAAAAATCTTCTAAATAATAAATTATCATTAATAATCAACATACATAGATTACATTAATATTATAATATTTTAATTCATTATTACATTATCTATATAAAGTAGAGTAAGTATAAAATTGGGAGAACCTTTTCCTCATAATCATACAACTCAATTTTAAACTCATTTTGAAACATGTATGATAAAATATAAGAAAACTTGCAATGCTAGATATGATAGTATCCAACAAGTTAGGCAGTAACAATCAAATATCATGTCAATTCAATATTAATTCCATTTAATATAAACTCATTTACTTAAGCACGCTCTCTAAAATATCTTAGGCTTAATTAATAGTAAATCAAATTGATATAACTTAATTACTTAAACATACATAACACCCTCTCTAGGATATCTAAATCTTGCATTAATAAAAGAAATAAATTTGTCATTAAGGCCGAGCGTGAGCATGAAGGTTCTGAGTACAAGGCAAGGAAAATTCGAAATCTGAGCGTGAGCATTAAGCTTTGAATATAATATCGTCTCGACACGCTTACAATCAACTGCACTGAACTCTATATCTACATCTGGTAAATTCAAATAAAATGCCAACGGATAATTAAAAGTAATAACCGCTGGCTCTTTTTAAAAATCGGAAACCTACAACCATTTGATGAAGCTTGCAAAACGTCCGTAATGCTCAAGGAAAAAGACATGGTTCTGGTATCTCTGTCCAGATAAAGGCAACAACTTCCAGCACACCCTACTAGACAATCCCTGCTATTACGCAGTAAAATTTAAAAGTAGTGGGGTTTACATCCAAGATTCCATTCGAGGGCAGCGACCCAACGTTTTTTTGAATACATTTACTTCTCAGAAATGGCAGTGCAACTTCACAAATGCAGATCCAGCCCATAAATTTGAATTAAAGCAGTGGCCAAGCTTCTAGACTTATTTTGATGCTCATAAATGAATAAAGACAAAGGCAGTGACCATCAACCAACTCAGATTCGAGGGATAAAACAAAAATGCAGCGGTCAAGGAAGGTGGAATTTACTGGACAATCAATGCTGTGTGCAAGAAAATGATGAGGGTAACATAGGAGGACTCCTAGGATAATGGAATAGCGTTGGATTAATCAACAGTTTCAAGGTAT
>JZKD02S1672895.1:729341-740002 GCA_000966675.3 Picea glauca
AACCAAGAGGTTATGAGATATGAAAACATAGAACAACAATGGTCACAGATAGAGAACAATATGTTATCAACTGGATTTGAATGAGTGCATGGATTCAATAGTTCTTATGGTGAAAGTTCCTTTGAGACGATTTGTAATTTAACACAAGATGAATATGATGTTCCTTGATTGCAACACATAGTCACACAAACTTTTACAAATACAATGATGCATAATGATGCTTGTGAAATTAGATTCATATAACAATATTTTAAAATTAATATGCATAACTATGTGTCAAGAGTGGAAAATTTGCAAACATATATTGTTCATTAGGCATTTCCATATGAAAAAGGGAATATAGAAAGTGGTATTTGTGTTTATCATATTTTAAAATTAATATGCATAACTATGTGTCAAGAGTGGAAAATTTGCAAACATATATTGTTCATTAGGCATTTCCATATGAAAAAGGGAACATAGAAACTGGTATTTGTGTTTATCATTAGAGGACCAATATTTGGGACATAGAGATGTGAATGTTTTTTGTTAAGACAACTAGTTTTCTAACTATATTTCATACTAACATAAAACTAATAAAAATATTTAATGTTTTTTGGTTTCAAACAAACATAGGGAATTTCTAGTTTGAACGATTACAAAAAACAAAAAATGCAAATATTTACATGGACCCAATATTGTCTTTTAATAAAAGAGATACAGAAAATAAAATTACATCTCTTCAATATTGTGCCACAACAAGAGACAATGAAATCTGATCTACAAATAGTTAGAATTGAAAAAAAAAATAAAATGTTATTAGTTAGTAATTTAAGTCATTCAAAAAAATGAAGAAGAAAATAAAAATAAAAAGAAATGGTGCTTGACATGCAAGCGAGGGAGAACAATAAAACACAGTTTTGACACTAGTTGAGAAAGCATTTGAGAAAAGTGTCGCTGACATTCCTATCTACAATTTCTTGGATGGTAGTCACACTTTCTTTAGAAAAGATATGGTCTACAAAATCTTGACACTGAAATCGGTATTCCTACAAACCTTGTCAAAAATCCATGTGATGTGGTGAGATTTTCAAATTTGCATGCCCACAAGAGGTTCGATGAAATAAAAAAATACACATAATGAAACAATTAAATGAATCAGTTGAAAGATTAATATAATTGAGATTACCTTCCTTGTAAATTCAAGAAAATGTTTAACCTTACCAAATATGCATACACAACTCACATAATAATGAAATGGACAATGATACGAATGAAATCACCAAAGAACCAATAACAAAGACACTAGTCCATGCATTTACATATTCACGTAGTATATATGATATTCAAAATAATCAAATAAGCATTTCTCCCGCTGAAGGATATATGCCATTACGAATTTTTCAAGATAAATATTTAGAGGGAATGAGCCTTCTACACTTTTCTATGGATAAAAATGACTAGATGACATTGCAAACAAATTTATATATCAAACAATTGCTCAATGGGATATATTACACAAATACCATGACATTTCATACCACATCACAAATTTGTTTTATAAGTCAATTTTCATTATTCTAAAATAGGTGCTCAATTGTATTTGGATGAGAATAAGAAAAGGAAAACTCATATTTAGATGAGAATAAGAAAAGGAAAACTCAAGGGAATAAACATTTTCGTAAAATATGTTAAATAAAAAGAAAATTTGGATCACATTCTAAAATAAGACATTGGTTATATGGATCTAAGAACAATTCATACATCACTAGATTACTTTCTAGGTTTGTATAGGAATCTTTACGCAATTATATGACAAATAAAAACACCAACATTCTTTGTATCTTTTAGTAGCTCAAAACATTGTTGGAAATCATTAATCAATGCACTAAAAAATATAAAAGAAAAAAAACAAATCACTTATTAAAAATGACATAGAAGAGAATGAACTTGAAACCTTGATAAGAAATGATCTAGTAACTTGTGTCTGATACTACATAAATATGACATATTCTCTACAACAAATAATTTCCTGTGATAAAAAATATTATGGTGAGTTGAAAGACCAATTTTTCGTAACAAAGTTTCAAAAGAGAGGAAGTCAACTTCACTATGGACTGTTATAAATAAAAAAATGCACCAGTCTATAGAAGAAATATAAATATTGAAATAGAGCACTTTGTAGATAGATATTTTTCATTGGATTCAAGAATACTTGGAAATGATATTAAAAAAATACAACATCATCATCACACCAGAGCTTGTAGGAAAAAGAAAAATGTTCAATGCAGGTTCAATTTTCCCATTCCTCCAGTGATAAAAACAAGAATGTACTGAAACCAACAAAATTTAAAATTGATACAACAAAGAAAAATAAAAAAAAATGATTTTTGAAACTATATAGCATTTCATATACAATCAAACATAAATGTTTGATAACTTTTAGAAAGATTTTGTTTGGAAGAAGATTAATACATCAATGCAGTTAAATGCAGTTTACATCGAACAATGATTTTAGTACACAGAATGCCAACAAACATATGAACTGATATTTTTTTTCATCAAATTCAAAGAATTTAGAATGCAAACCAAGATTCTCAATTCATACTTGATTCATATGAAACAACTACATATTGTAGCTCTTACATGAAAAAACTTGATAGAAAAATGAAAACAACATTTAAGCATATATGAGAGGAATGTCAAAGAAAAAATATCGATGTCGTATAGACAATAAGAAAAATTGTAAAATATTTTTTAAAATTACAACAAATGTCTGGACAACAAGATGTATATATTGTTATGTCCCTACATTTAAACACAACTTCAAGGAGATGTATATTTATTAATACTTCACCCAAGGATCAGGGATCATTTATTCTAAAAAGGACAAAAGATATGCAATGTGAACCAAACAATTTAGAGGACATAATATTCTCATCACTCATTGGTTGCTACTTACAATGTCCTTGTAACGAACCCCTCCATTACAACAACAAGCCTCGCATAATAAGTACAATTTTTATTTATTTTTAAGTAGGAAAGTAATAACAACCATACACTCAAACAATGCACCATGATGACAAACACAACGCATGCAATTCACGCAACAACAAGCATAACGACCTAACATACTAACACATCATGCAGCTAGAAGAAACATATGTCATTCAATCAGATGAAGAATAAAATGACTACCCGCATGTCCTACCCTGCAAGGTTAGGACCTCTAGAACACATAAGAAACGCTCAAGCCCAGGTTCCCATCGATTTTGACCATTTAAGGTCTCAAGGTTGGCGACTGTTTTAAGGAACAAGGAGGTGTCTACATCCTACCAACACAAGCAAGACCATTCTTACTAGGCTAAAAGCAACATCAATCAATCCAAATGCAACAACTTTAATGACATAGGTAGATAGAACCTTTACAGTGGGAAAGAAACCAATCACATTAAAACATTACAAAACCAAGTTGTTGGCACAAGGGTAGACCCAGGGTTCAACTCTAATAGTGCACCAACAAGACCTAACTACTGGCCCTTTCAGCAACACCTGCGAAGCAGATGCAGTCTCACCCGAAGTAGCAATAGGGGGTTGCAGGAAATAGGTGTCTACAACCAGAGGAAATGCAAAGTGGATCTAGGGAAACAACACACAACAATCTAGTTATTTTTTATCTCACTTAATCCTACTTCTCAAGTTATATCTCAAATCTAACACAACAATGCAATAACAGTATAACAAATGAAAAATAACACAACATCAATCACACATAACAACAAGATACATGTGGTTCACCCTCTCCCTAGGGAAACATCCACAGAAATGTGTTTCTTGATATATTTAATGGAAACATATAGTTCTATCTGTGCTCTTAGCTTCCAAATCTCTCTTTCTCTCTCTCTTTCCCCTCCCTGCACACCCAAATGTAGGGTTGATATTCGCACCCAGCTGAAGATCTTACAATACTAAATCTCTACAATAGCCTGCTCTTTCTCTCTCATGACAACAATCAATGACCATTAACCACAATATTGTGAAACAACTATTCAACAACCCTCTCGACTCTCCTAGACCTTTATTTATACATTACATGGCGAACATCTAGGTGTCAAAACCCTAAATCCAAAACCCTAGGTGTCAAAACCCTAGGTCAACTTAACCCATGCTTTAAGGGCTCCACCATCCCGTCTTTCCTTATTTTCCAAGAGGTGCTCCAAAGCACTCATTGATGTCTTCTTTTAATTGTTGAGTTGTCCACGATCCACTTTCCTTTCTAATCTATCTTCCTTGGTCTTCTCTTCCAACGACTAGCTTTTCCTTTCTTCGTTCCTTGTTTTCTGCTTCTTTGACCACTTCGACCCATTCTTAGTCAATGTTCCCTCCGCGTAGTTTGTACTTCACCTTTATTCCTTAATCTTTGCTTCCTTTCATATCCAAGGGCCAAAAGGACCCAAAAACTCACCTCTGACTCGTCCCAAGTCACTGCAAGATTGAACCTTCTGTTTCACTACAACTCTAGTCTGCGTGGAGCAGCCTGTGCTTTCTTCTTTGTCCGTCCCTTCCTTATGCAGATTGTCTTTTCTTTGTCTGGTACGTAGTTTTAACTACACCTGGTACCCATACCCTTCTTCCTGTTCTTTTATTGAGAGCTGCTAGGTAGTTGGTTGTCATAATACAATTTCAACTGGCTCCCATTTACTAAACCTTCCTTCCATTCTCCATTCAGAGTCTTCAACTGTGAAACTCCTCCTTCTGTGACGTAGGCAAAATCATATGGCCCAAGCCAATGTGTCATGAACTTCTCTGGATGCTTCATGAACTTGTTGTTGTATATCAACACCAAATCTCCTTGTTTGAATGCTTTCCTCTTGATATGCCTGTCATGGTAGGCCTTCTCTCATTGTTTCTGTACCTGCTAATGAAATCCTACAATAAACCTGTTTTCTTCTAGTTCTAGCAACTGTGCAAGCCTGTCTTGAACAACGCCCATGTCATCCATTCCTCTAAATGCTACAATTCTTAAGATAGGAACCAAGTATTCCATAGGTACCACTGCTTCTAGGCCATAAACTAACTTAGAAGGAGTCTACGTTGTTAACTTCTTGCAGGTAGTTCTGTAGGCCCATAACACTACTGGAATTATTAAATCCCAATCATCTTTGTTCACACTGTAAATCTTTGTCAGCGTTGTTTCCAAGATATTATTGAAAGATTCGACTGCACGATTTTCTTGTGGGTGGTATGGAGTACTCTTCTGATGGTGAACTTCAAATTCATGAGTCAAGGATTCAATAGTTTTTTTGATGAAGTGTGTTCCTTGATCACTCATGAGGATATTTGGGCATCCAAATCTGGTTATGATATCCTCAAAGATGAACTACAAAGTTGTAGTTGCACTACAGTCCTTAACTTCTCTTGCTTCTTCCCATCTAGTCAAATACTTTGTTGAAGTGATAATATATCTAGCTCCTATGCGCCTTCCTGGTGTGTTGATATGTCCTACAAAATCAATGGCCCATTTCTCAAATTCCTGTAACATTAGCTGAGGTGCTAAAGGCATCGCATCTCGTCTTGAAGGTTTCCCAACTCTTTGGCATACATCATAGGCTCTGTAGTTTTCCTTAGCATCTTTGTGTAAAGTGGGCCACCAGAGACTAGCTCTGAGAACCTTTTACATTGTTTCTTTCCCTGCATAGTGTCCTCTTGTGATGCCCTCATGTGTTTCTGCCAAAATCAATGGTCTTTATTCCTTCATAACACATCTCCTCAAGATCTCATCAGGTCCCATCTTATATAGTTGTCTAGCTATAAGTGAAAAATCTGCAGCACAAACTACCAGTTGTTTCTTCTCAATAATTGTATACTCGCGTGGTGCCATTCCTATAGATAGGTACTGGACTATCTCAACGAAGTTATCATCAACTTTTCTGATGGACAACAACTGTGCATCTGGTAATGTATCCTCCAAACTGGTAGGTTCCTCTCCATGCTCTAATATGGACAAGTGATCAGGTCCCTTGTTCATTCTTTCTAGCTTGACCACAATCTCAAAATCATATTCCTGGAATAACAATAGCCATCTTCATATTATTTTCCCCAACATTGGCTTGTTGACTAAGTATTTCAACACAGAGTGATTAGTAAACATCTTAAAGTGTCCTCCCAATAAGTAGTGTCGAAATGTCTGCAACACATACACCATAGCTAAACCTTCTCTTTCGGTGGTAGTGTAATTTATCTCATTTGTAGAGAGCTTAGGCTAGTGGGTGGTCAATATATCCTGCTCCTGGTTGTGCTAACACTTCCCCTAATGCAATAGATGAATCATCTACATGGACGTGGAATTCCTTACTCCAATCTGGAAAAACCAAGATATGTGCAATGGCCATTTTCTACTTTAGTGTGTCGAAGATTTGCTAGCATTCCTCTGACCATTGATACTTACAATATTTCTTTAAAAGATTTTCCATGGGTGTTGTTATCTGTGCATAGCCCTTAATGAAATTCATGTAGTATCCAGTATGTCCCAGCACAATGTGCAACTATCTAACCGAAGTTGGGGGAGGTAGATCAATAATGATGGAAATATTGGAAGGATCTACCAATAGTCGCTTCTTACACACAATATGCCCTAGCAACACTCCAAAGGGTGAAAATAAAATACATTTTTTTAAATTCATGGCAATCTGACATTGCCTACATTTATCTAGCATCAATATTAAACATTCAATATGGTCTTTCAATAAGCTAAAGATAGTCCAATCATCAAAATAAACTTCCAAAAATTTATGTAAAAATCCGTTGAATGCTTCGACCACCACCCTGGAAAAGATGGTTGGTGCATTCTTCAAGCCAAAGGGCATGACTGTGTACTGAAAAGAACCCCATTGTGTCACAAATGTGGTCTTTTTTCGGTCTTCCTTAGAAATTATGATCTGATGATAACCTGAAAATCTGTTTGTGAAGGAGTAGACCTCCTGTCCTCCTATATTATCTAACACTTCGTCGGTAAAGGGTGTAGTGAATGGATCATGTACACATGCATCATTCAGTTTCCTTAGATATACACAAATCCTGATTTATCTTGTATTCTTATCTTGGACTACCATAGGGCTAAAACACTCTGATTCTTCAACAAGTTCTATTATTCCTGCTTCCAACATTCTGTCTAATTCAATCCTAACTTTCTTCTTATACTTTGGATTCAGTATGTAGGGTCTTTGCTTGACTGGTCTTGCCTCTAGTTTCAAGGGGATATTTATTTCTCCCATAGGCCCTTTAATTCCCTTCATGTCGGTGAACTTGGTTGGGAACAAGTCCTGATATTCATGCAGTAATTCGGTAATATTATCAATAGTGGCATCATCCCAATAATATCCAATGTTCTCCAACTTAGGTGTTTTCTCTGTTCCAATATTAAATTTCTTTATTTTGATTGGTTGTCCAATGAAAGGTAGTTCAACCCCTGTCCCTTCTATGTATCTTTTTCCTTTAGTTTCTGTGATGTTCACATTCCTAGGATCATCATCTTTATCAACATTGATATTGTAGCAACCTTGTAATTTCTAAAGAGGTGCAGTCCATTCATCCTCTTCTTGCTCCAAAGGGAGGTTAGGTACCTCCTCAAATATTTTCTATCTTTGTAAAGCCTGATCTACTGTGGGGTACTGACATTCAAATAAAAATGTAGCTATAAATTTTTGGGTCATACCATACCAATCTGAAGTGGTGAGGCACAGTTCTGCTTGAAGATACCAGTTGATGGGAATAGTATCCAAAGTGTTAATGAACTGATGCACCCACTGTTCTTTATGAATGTTGCTTCAAGCCTCCTCACAACTCCACACATGGTATTTTAGACAACTCTGACCTATGTATCAAACTTCACACCCTTCGACTTGTTCTGAAAAGTGCACTGTCATCAAAGTGTGACATTGGACCCACTCCACGATGTTCTTCTTGTGTGTTACCCACCATCTTGATGGATTTGATTTAAAGGCTTCATCTAGTGCCAACAACCTCTATTGTATGGGTACAATTTCTTCAAATTCCAATAAGAATGTTTCTAAATGATTTAAACCATCAAATGTGGGTAGATTACTTACTTCTGTGCCAATCCAGTGAACTTCCCTTATCAATCTGGCACATATCCACACAGAAAATTCATACTTTTTGTTCTGCCAATTCTCCAGTGCTTATTCTGAGTCTGATGAGCATGCACTTTCACTTCGCCAACTCAAATTCTCGTCCGTCGTAGGATTAATGTAATCCTGTTGTCTGGTTGTTCATTTGTATATATTCTCTAGTTCATAAGCACGATCTTCTTCTCTGATAGGTTTTGTGTATCTGTGACCTTCATTAGGATCAATAGGTTCAATTACCCTAAGGCCATCACCTTCAAATGTCATTCTTCTTTTCTTTAGGTCAACAACAGTCGAATTTTTGAAATCCCAATCAATTCCTAACAACATAGGATAAGGACAGCTATCATCAACTATCTCAACCACCTTGAAGTCCACAAATGTCCTTACCCCATTGATGTCTACAAGGACATTCTCTAGTCTTCCAAAGGGGCTTACTTCCTATTGATTATCCATCCTGAGCCTAATAGGGGAATAAATCAATTTAGGTCTTCCCATCAATTCCCAGGTCTTCTTTGTCATCACATTCACTTCTGATCCCAAGTCGAGGACCACATAATCTATGTCATAGTCTCCAATCTGAGCATTAAGGTGTAGTTCCTTGTTTGTCCTTCTCTTTCTAGATACTTGATGTACTTCTCTATTCAATAGAGGATCTACCTTCCCTATCTCATACTGTCTGATCAAGTGTTGTAGTTATTGCACAACTCTTTCATCCTTAATCAAATTAATGCAAGTATATAAGAATTCCATAAGCTTTCTTACCTCTTTTCCTTCTTCAGGTGATGAAGACTGATCGAATTCCAGAGGCATCCCACATTCTCTCAATTTTGGTTGTGCCTTCAATGAAGAATCCTGTTCTCCTCCAAAATCTCTTCTTTCCTCTTCAAATGTCCGCTTCTCCTTCCTTGGATCAAACAACTGTGTCTTCTCTGCAACTCTTCTGATCCTCGAACCCTCTGTAGTCTTTTCATGAGTCACCCTATATTATCCTATAATAATGCCTCCTCTAGTAATAAAAACGACTTTGGGGTCCTCTCCATGAAGTTATGTTGATATCAATTGTACTTTTTAGTTTCCTCCTTGTCTCTCCTGGAGTTTGGCTAACAAAACTGGACAATCTTCAATAACATGTTCAATTGAGTTGTAGTAGCTTCAAGTGGTACAAGGGTTCTGACAATCCCTTGCCAAGTGACCTGGTTGGGGGTAGTTATAAAAAATGATATGACCTCGACCTCGACCTCAACCCATACCTCTTCCTCATCTTCTTCCTCTGAATCCACCGTGAGGGTTGAAGTTTCCTCTTCCTGGGGAATTAAACAACGTAGCATTTCCCTCCTGATGCAACTCTCCTTGAATCCTATATGTATCTTTTGACCTTTGATGCAAGAGGTCATAAGCCCTATAGTCCTTCTCATCGTTCCCCACATATTTACAAAATGTGTAGTAAATATTGGTAGTTGTCTTGACATATTTTTGCATGTAATAAAATTCACCAAGGCGATGTCTATTTCTACATACTTCACACCAGGGTAGAGTAACCTTCTTCAAAGGGCTCGGAGCTCTAGAGGCCAAGTAATCATTAAATAGGGGACAATGCTCCTTATCATGGCCCTCTGATTTGCATATTATGAACCAGATGTATTCTCTTTTATCTTTTCCCTTTTCTTTATTCATATCTATAACCTGCAGAGATAAGCTAGTTAGTTGACTCAAAATTTGACTCATACATAATATGGATTCTCCCATAGGGGATGATTCTAGTTTCATGGAGATCTCCAGTGCCTCAGCCTACAAAGATATCTTCTCTTGCATCAAAGGAACTCTGATGTGTGGTAAGAGGGAAGCACTGAACCATTCCTTATTCTTCTCGTCTGGAATCTGAAACTCAATTGTCCTGTCAAGGTATTAAACCTCTGATCAAATTCCCACACAGATTCAACTACTCTCTAGTTGATTTATTTCAATTCTATAATGCACTATGACTCTAACTTGGGTTTCTTGAATTCTTCACTCAACACAGTCTTGATATTGTTTAGCGGTTTAGGATGTACAATCCCTTTAAAAAACTGCATGTACCAACTTAGTGCACAGTCTCTCAAGGTAGTACTAAACTGAGCTGTATTAACAACTTCGTCATTGAATTTCTTAATACTCCATACAAATTTGCATACAAACCAATGTTGATCAGGATATTCATATCCATCCCCTCTAAAGATAGGTAACCTCATTTCATCTTCCATATATCTTCCTAGGTTTCTTGACTGAGTATGTATTGAACTGCTGGTAATAATTCTCTAATAACTCTGGCTACTTAGTGCTACTAAAATAACAAGAGGAGTAATAGTACTTACTTCGATGGTAGGGGCAGTCCCTGAAGTTTCTAATTCTTCTCGGTGAGGTTCTTCATCCTTCCCTTCCTCTTCCCTATGTTAAGCCCTAATATTGGCTCATTACCACTTAATTGGGGCATATTAGATTAGTAATGTTATTTTATTTATGTCGGCTTTAGGCCATTAGTTGTAATTTAGATTAGTA
>JZKD02S1672895.1:762303-781786 GCA_000966675.3 Picea glauca
ATCAACGATGATTCATCTTCAGAAGACTTTTTGACAAGAGTCTATCATATCCTCTGTAAATTTAATCTCGATGACATGTCATTGGCATTAAATCTCTTCTATGATGCTTCCATCCATTCCATTCAGTCATGTTCAATCATGAACGAAGAACTAATTGAAAATCCTATCACTCAACTGTAAGAACAATATTCTTTGCAAGAAGAGAAAAATTCTTCCGATAATGTTGAACAAGCCAAGGAGGTAGAATCTATTGATCAGGATCTTATTGACAACCAAATTGGTTTTTCCTTTGAATCATTGTATTTTCAGTCTGAGACTAGTATGGAAGATGATTAGTTTTTGGCTCAAGGTGAATACCCTCATTCTTGTAACTCATGCTCTAATCAACATTTAAAATCAATCATTGAAGAACACTTAAGCAACAAAAATCGTCTTGAATGTTCTAGTACTCCTATGAAACTGATTAGAGAAGAAGATATGCAACTAGAAGAAGAAACCTTAAACCTTCATCCTCCAAATGCACTTTGTTCAAAGGAAAGACTAGATGTTTGTCACATAAATTTTGAATTATATATCACACAAAAGGAAAATCCAGATGATCATATTATGTTGAGGAATTCGTCACCAAAATAGAGTAAGAGTTTTAAAGAAAGTGAAGAGAATTGTCTTGAGAATACCATTGTTGAGTATCATAGTTCAAGAGATTCTTTTCATTTTCTTATTTCTGATTCCTTTTATTCTTTATATCCTGATCTATTCCTAGATTCTGGTGGACTTGACATCTTACCTACAACATACTACTCTTTTCTGCCACAATCATACCCTTTCAATATGCTAAATTTTGGTGAAATCAATTCCAAACCTAACATTGACAAACTTGGATTTGATGCTTGTTCACTTTCATCACTCACATGGGGAAAGGACATGTTGCGAGATGATTTTACACAGTTTATTGTTGAAAAGGATGATGCATTATATTTTATGGAGATCAAACATTCTACATTTCATATTCGTTCTTTGCTTAGCTCGAATCTTAATGTTTATACTTTGCATTTTGAAATGATCAATCTCATCAAAGGAAACACTCAAACCAATGATCCAATTCATTGCACGAATCCTCCTATGATGAGTTTCCCATTGATATATTCATTTCATCAAAGTCATGGTTTACATCCTTATTTTTGTGACAGGATCTTAGGATGGCTCGAATATTCATATATAAAAAAAATTCATAATAAAGACAAAGTTGTGCTTGCTTTCTTTTTACCTAAGTATCTTGAAAGTAGGCGTGACATATTTCTTTTAGATCCTCCATGTGAAGAAATTAATGAACACTTAGAGAATCGTCACAAGAATGGGGAATTTCAGCCTTGGTTGATGGTTATTCCATTTCCTCGTAATCCTGACAAGTTTTTCAAACCTACTTACACTCGCCCATGCCAATATCACCCTTATCACGACAAGATTGCGCAATGGCTGGAGGATTCGTACAACAAGAATATCCAAGGAAATGGTAAGATCATGCTTACTTTGTTCTTAGATGATGATTATGAAGGTAAGCATGATATGTTTCTGTCATTTTTTGATATACTACCATTCTTATTAATAATGTTTAATTTTGTTTCCATTGCAGGATTAGAATTACTCCGATGGCTACATTGGAAACATGACTTCACGTAGTATCCTGATTTGTTTAATAGTTAGGGTAGGTTTAGGAATAGGTTTTCCTTTCAGTTGTATTTCTCAATATTTCTCTTTGTAATAATGCAGTCATGAACACAAGTGGGTGCACCACGAGAACCATAATACGACTATTGTCAGGGAAGTCCCCTTGATCCTTTTCTCTTTACTCTTAGTTGAACATTCATTTTAAAAAACGCAGTATCGTCATGAAAATCTTAAATGGAAAGTAAAGAGATAAATAAATCTAAATCAACCCTGACCCAAGGTACCACGTGTAAGACAACTTTCCCATCAAATAATATTTTCTTGCTTTTCAGTCTCCCAAGGGATTTGTGGCATGAGGTTTTCAGATGCACGTATTGTACATATTTTTGTTTTTTGTTTTTATTGTTTGGATTTCTTTTCTTTCCAATTTGTTTTTCTTCACTGGTGTGTTTTGTTTCCATTTATGCTTATCAATCCTTCTTTTGAAACACACATGCCTGCATTATGAGTTGTTCATACAAAGAAAATAGAAAATTATTTCACTGGAATGACTGCTGAAAAATTGTCTAAACATCAATTATAATATACTTCTGAAATTTACATCTATGTTGAAAAGATTGTTGTTTGAAAGAAGTTAACTGATTTCGATCTATGAGTAAATCCTGTCACGATCATCTATTATCTTCTTACGTTGTCCCTTTTCCTTAAGGGAATAACTCAGAAGATGTCCCCCTGCTTTAGAAGGTTGGTTCTATAAACAAACCGTCTCTGGATTTTAATGAAGGACAGTTCTGAAAAAATTGTTTCAAGGTCTGTAAAAATATGTTTAAAATATCATAATTTTCAGCGTCACCCCGCTCAATCATATATCTTTAAAAAATTAAATCATAAAAGAGCTGTGGGGAGCACTTGTAAACCCACCAGGATGATGAACAGGTCTGCTGGCAGCGGGTAAATGCATGCACGACGCCAAGAAAACTTCGTCGGGGTACTGAATAGGCCCGCTGGCAGTGAAGCAATGTCGAGTATATGAAAAATTGTAAGTATGAGATAATTTGACCTTAAAATGTCCTCTATTAAGTTGTTAGCTTAAGTTAGAAATAGGGACTTGGGAGATTGTTTCGAGATTTTTTGTAAATTGTTTTGATAATTCCCACAAGGATGTTTTACCCTGTGGCCTTTAAATACTTGTTATTTTTTGTAATGAACCCATGACTGTTGGGAGAAGAAATACTTTGGACTCATAAGGATACAAACTGGGATGAAAGTGGATGTTTTGTAACATCTTTAGCTTTCAATATATCAAACTTTTATTTCAAGTTTTATTAATATCAGTTTGCGATCAATTATTGACTACTTTAGCTATTATAATTCGTTGCAGGTTGATGTGATTTGGTTTACATGTTGTCCATATATGATATCTCTTATTTTTATCACAACAATTACTCTGTTTCAATTTAATGAATAAAGGTTTATCTTGTTCGTTAATTGAACTGTTCTGTACAAATCTTTGCATAGGGATTTATCTAACTGCGATGATTTGTAAATTATAAGATTGCTTTCATTTTTTATGTCTTGTTTGTCCTGTCATTGATATTCAAAGAGCACTGCTACTTCTTGTTTACAAGAAGCTTGTGAAAAATCTGGTGCAGGCTTCCTCCCATCGAACAACTGAATCAGATGCTTTGCACTGGACAAATTGGAAAGTGTTATTACAGGTTAGTTTATTAGTGTTATTTAAGTAGTTTAGATATATATATATAGTTCAGATTTATAGTACATATTTATAGTACAGGCATTTGAGAAATGGACCATTGATTTTGTAGGACCTATCAACCCACCAGGAAGGTGCATAGGAGATAGATATATTATCACTACGGAAAAGTATTTGACCAGATGGGTAGAAGCAAGAGCAGTTAAGGACTGTAGTGCAACTACTGCTATGCAGTTCATCTTTGAGGATATCATAACCAGATTTGGATGCCCAAATATCCTCATGAGTGATCAAGGAACACACTTCATCAAAAAAAATATTGAATCCTTGACTCAGGAATTCGAAGTTCACCATTAGAAGAGTACTCCATACCACCCACAAAATAATGGTACAGTCAAAGCTTTCAATAAGATCTTGGAAACAACATTGACAAAGATTTGTAGTGTGAACAAACATGATTGGGATTTAAGAATTCCAATAGTGTTATGGGCCTACAGAACTACCTGCAAGAAGTTAACAACGCAAACTCCTTTTAAGTTAGTTTATGGCCTAGAAGCAGTGGTACCTATGGAATACTTGGTTCCTAGCTTAGGAATTGAAACATTTATAGGAATGGATGACACACGCGTTGTTGAAGATAGGCTTGTGTAGTTACTGGAACTGGAAGAATACAGGTTTATTGCAGGATTTCATCAGTAGGTACAAAAAGAATGAGAGAAGGCCTACCATGGCAGGCATATCAAGAGGAAAGAATTCAAACAAGGATATTTGGTGTTGATATACAACAAGAAGTTCATGAAGCATCCAAGAAATTTTAGGACACATTGGCTTCGACCATATGAGGTTGCCTACATCACAGAAGGAGGAGCTACGTATTTGAAGACTCTGAATGGAGAATGGAAGGAATTTTTGGTAAATGGGAGGCAGTTGAAATTGTATTATGACAACCAGCTTCCTCACAACTCTCAATAAAAGCACAGGAAGAAGGGTCTAGGTACTAGGCGCAGTTGAAACTGGGTACCATACACAGAAAATAGAGTTTTCACAAGGAAGGGAGGGACAGAGAAGAAAGAACAGGTTGCTTCGTGCAACCTAAAGTCTAAGTGAAACATAAGGTTTAGTCTTGCAGTGACTCGGGATGAGTCACAGGTGAGTGTTGGGGGCATGTTGGCCCTTGGATATGAAAGGAAGTGAATATTAAGGAAGAAAGGTGAAGTATGAACTGCGCAGAAGGTATATTGACTGAGAATGGGTTGAAGTGGTCGAAGAAGCGGAAAATAAGGAGAGAAGAAATGAAAATTTAGCCATTGGAAGAGAATACCAAGGAAGATAGATCAACAAGGAAAGTGGATCATGGACAACTCAACAAGCAGAAGAATAAGTCAACGAGTGATTTGGAGCACCTCGTGGAAAAGAAGGAAAGATAGGCTGGAGGAGCCCTTAAAGAATAGGTCAAGTTGACCTAGGGTTTTACACCTAGGGTTTTGGATCTAATGTTTTGACACCTAGACATTCACCATGTAATGTATAAATAAAGGTCTAGGAGAGTCGAGAGGGTTGTTGAATAGTTGGTTCATAATATTGTGGTTAATGGTTGCTAATTTTTGTCGTGAGAGAGAGAGAGCAAGCTATTGTAGAGAGTCTGTATTGTAAGATATTCAGCTGGGTGTGAAGATCAACCCTGCAGCTGGGTGCGCATGGAGGGGAGAGAGAGAGAAAGAGAGATATTTGCAAGCTAAGAGTGCAGATAGAATTGTATGTTTCCATTTAATATATCAAGAAACATAGTTTTGTGGATGTATCCCTAGGGAGAGGGTGAACCAACGGGATATTCTTGTTCCATAGCCCTACATCCTACGCAACACAAGAAATACCATGATTACTAGGATAAAATAAACATCAATCAATCCAAATGCAACAACTTTAACGACATAGGTAGCTATAATATTTACGGTGGGAACGAAACCAATCACATTAAAACATTTCAAAACCAAGTACAAATATCAATTACAATGAACAACCACACCAACCTTGGGAAGCAAAAGACTCAAGATAGGTTATCATACATGCTTGTTTCTCAAGAACACCTTGATCACACCATAAGGAATCATGTCGCCATCGTGCGACAAGTGAGATTGTAACTAAGGAACAAACTTAAACAGTCATGAAAAATTAACTCAAGACACAATCACCAAATGCTAGGAACCCCAAACTTAACTATCATACCTTGTAATGAAATAAATAACGAGAACAATCTATTCAATCAATGCTAATGATGTGCAAGGTAATGAAATTCAATATAAGGTTAAATTTTTCAACAAAAACTGATAATTAAATAATTACGAAATTCCAAGCCAGGATTCCACTAACAACATCAAGGATTCAATAAGTCCTTACTCAGATCCCTGTTGTGAAAACAAATAAAAATGCTATAAAGCGATAATCCTATTACGACCAATTATAATAGTTAAGACTATTGTAAGCAATTGAACTATTATCAGGAGATAACACATTAATATAAATAGCCCTTAAGACTAATGTAAAAACAAGTAAGATTGTTAAGTTGCGATAACACATTTTTTTTTGTAAGTAAGAAGTTTTATATATAAAAGGCCTTCAAAAAACCAAGTTATAGGTACAAAATACAGGAATTAGTTGTACTGTAGTTACTGGACTGCCCCAATAGAGGGGAAACTAGTCCATCTAGCCCAGTGAGTCAAGCAAAGGTAGTTTAATAGTCTAATACATCAGCCTCAAACTGACTGGACAACAACTAAAAAAGAAAAACTATTGGAACTTGAAGGACCCCTATGGGCTTAAAAATTTGGCAAATAACCTGGCCAGGTGGCATGAACAGTCTCAGACCAAGGTTCCTCTTCGATGAGTGTCACTTGGCTTGCCCACTGCATTCCATCATCCACGTTGCTCTCATCTATGTTGGAAACTGGCGAGGTGTTCTGCAGCACTTGTTGTCATGTGGCCTCCTCCACGCTCATGTCCTCATGCTTGGCTTGCTCCATCTCATTCCCTGCGGAGCGCTGTGTCTGGGCATTTCCTTCGCTGGTCTCTACATGGGGTTCTGCTGCTAAATCCGTACCTCCTGGGTCCAGGGGAAAAGCCTCTTGGAGGGAGGAAAGGATTTGAAGGAGGGACACAACTTTGCCATCCATTGTCTGCAGACTGAATTGGAGGTCCTCCACCCCTTGACGGAGTTTGAAGACCAGAACAAAGATAATGGTAAGACTTTTTCTCAACTATGTGTCAAAGAAAGAGTCAGACGACTGGGTCTCATTGTTTCTAGGCCTGCGAGAGGGAGGTGGCGCCCCCATGGGCTTCCTTGAGGAGCCAACTACTGGTGCATGGGAAGACTCAACAGTTCTGGAGATTGGGGGGACGAGAAGGTGTCATGAGGAGAACACGTCAGTCTGGAAATGATGGCTAAGAAATCAAACTAGGATATAGGTAGGGTGGGGGAGGCGGGAAGAACTAGCTCGGGCTGGAGGGGCGGGAAGGAGAAAGTGGAAGGTGACTCAGGGGGCGAGACAAAAGGCAGGCGAGGATTCCATGGAGAGCCTCTGCGCGGCTGCCCCCTTTGACGCGGCATCAGATTCATCGAGTGAATGCCGAAGAAAACCAAGTGCACCAAGCAGAGGTAGAGTGCTTGGAGATGTACAGGGGCTACAATCAACATGAAGGTCCAGTTTGAATCAGGCCAGGGCAGCGGAGGGAAGAGCTAGTAGGGTCGCAAGCGGAGGCGATAGGTGAACACAAACAACCAGGCCATGGAATAATTCATAAAAGAGACATATGTTGCAGAGTTAAATCCACTGCAATGTCGTAATGGAAAGTTAATGCAGGATCGGGGTGGCGGGCGATGGCACAAGATCGTCACATGGATCCTTGCCTTGTTGGCTGGTTCGTTCCTCCTCCTCACGCAATTTGTTTTGCACTAGCACCCCATCCGAGGGTGTGTCCACTACTCCATCTTTTCGAACACATTTCTAGAGAATAGGGTGATTAGGTTCCAGGGCCGTTTTGCAAAGGAGTTACGGTCCATTCCAGTTGGCCCCCATATTAGCTAGTTCATCCGCAACTTGATTCGCCTTCCTCCTGATATGAGCAAGTATAACAACCTGATTTGGTTGTAGCAAATCTGTGATAATTTGTAGCCCATGTGAGAGTCTCCAACTAGGAGAAATTATGTTCGAGTTCACTCCATTTAAAATTCTGCGGAGAAGATTGATGATGATTTGAGAATCTCCCTCGACAATTAGCTTGGTGAAATTGTTTTCAATGGCTAATTGCAGTACTCTAATGAGACCCCAAAGTTCTACTGCATTGTTCATGGAATGGCCAAGGGAGCCTGTTCTTATGAGAATGATTTTCCCATGATGGTTGCAGAAGACTACTCTATAGCCCACTACACCTGGATTGCCTTTAGAGGCTTCGTCAAAATTGAGCTTGATGAAATCAACTAGGGGGGGAGACCAAAAGGAGGGGATGCTGAGAAGGGGGGGAGGAGAAGAGGGGGGAAGTGGGTTATGAGAAGGAAGAGGATTCCAGTACTGAAGGATTGCTAATCAAGTATTTTTCAGTCCGCAGCTGAAGGTTGATAGTTTCTAGGATATTGCGGTGACATTGATTCCAGCAGTGTTTCCACGGGAGGGAGACATTTCTGAAGATCCTCCTATTCCTTTATTTCCAAGTTTGCAAAAGGATGAAGCCTGGAAGTAATTTCAAAATACAATTTAGGAGGGGAGAATGGAAATCCTGGTCCTTCCAATCTGTAATGGTGTCAATGATACTATCTCTATTGCGATCTGAGGTGCGCATGATAAGTGCCACTTGATCCCAAATTTGTGCAGTGTAAGGGAAAGAATTGAGGAGATGATTCATGGTTTCATCTGCCTCTCCACAAAGCATGCAAATAGAAGGCCCAACAAAACCCCTTTTTGAGAGGTTATCCCAAGTTAGAATGCTTGAATGGGAGATGAGCCAGAGAAAGAGGGTGATTTTAGGCCAGTGTTTAAGATTCTAGATTTTGTGCCAAACTTTCCTTGTAGGAGGGGGGTTTACTTGAGTTTTGACCTGATAGGCTTCCTGTGTGATGTAGGTTCCCCGTGACCAGTACCCCCAATGGAGGATATCCTCTCTTGCGAGTTTGGGGATTTTTCGTTTGGCCAGTTCCTCCTACCAGGGTCCCAGATCCACATGCGCTTCCAGATTTATGTGTTCCCTGTTAAGGTGCCAGCATCGCCAGGTGTATTCTAGGGAATTTTCCTGCCAGTAGTCATCTACTCTTGTCAGGCCCGAAAGTGTAGCTTGGGTGCTAATGTCCCTAGCCCAATCCTCATTGTCCAAAATTGGCCACTACTGCCAAGAATCTTTCCAGAAAAGAGTTGTTTCCCCATTTCTGATTTCCCAGAAAGCATGTCGAGTCACAAGCTATCTGCTTTGCTTATCCGTTGTCCAGATTAAGGATCCTGGGTTGTCCCAATTCCATAGAATTAGGTTCTTTTCTGTCACATTTGGTGCATATTTCTTCCTCCAAAGTCTTTCCCAGAGATCCTTGGGGTTTTTTAGCCACGACCACCACATTTTGGCGCTTAGAAATTTGTTCATAATAAAGGGATCTTGTAATCCTAGGCCTCCTCGTTCTTTGGGTTGACAGAGTTTGTCCCAGCTGATCAGTGCCATTTTCTTTCCTAAGTTGAGGCCTTTCCAGATGAAGTTTCTTTGTAATATTTTAATGGTTGTGAGGACAAACTTTGGGGCGGCCACCGCCGAGAAGGTGTAGACAGGAAGGGCCTGAAGAATAGCTCGGAGAAGAATGAGACGACTAGGAAGGTTTAAAACTCTGAAGGTCCAGAAAGAAAGCTTCTTGGTAAAGGAGGAAAGTAGATGTTCCCAAGAGGAGTTCCTAAGGGCATTATCAATCAGGGGAATGCCAAGATATTTGGACGGAAGGGAGCTTCTGTTGAATCCTAGGATATTAGAGACATGACACTAAATCAGAGGGGGTGTATTGAAGAAGAATATTTGGGATTTATCTCTGTTGCAGTCGAGACCCGAGGCATCAAAGAAGGTTTGGAGGATCGCAAGGAGAGAGTTGGATTCGAAGACATTTGGGGTGCCCATCAAAAGAGTGTCGTCCACAAATTGACTATGAGAGATAGGAGGGGAGATGCCATGCAAAGGGAGGCCTGTTAGTAGGTTGTTTGCAACAGCTGCATGGATGGATCAACTAAGACCTTTGGCCATAATGATGAACAGGAAAGGGGAGAGAGGATCTCCCTGTCTAATTCCTCTTGAGGGGAAGAAAGGTCGAGAGGAAAAACCATTGATGGGAATGGAGAAAAATGTTGAGGAGGTTAGATTCAGAATCCAGGTCACCCAAAGCTGATCAAAGCCAAAAGCTAGGAGCATTGCATGTATTCTTAGCTTATCTTATCAAAGGCTTTAGAGAGGTCTAGTTTGAGGAGCATACATGGTATTTTTGTCTTCTTCAAAGAGTGGATCACTTCATGGGCTAGGATGACGTTGTCCAGGATTTGTCTACCTTCAACATAGCGTAATTTCTCTGGGGATATGATTGTTGGTAAGATGGCCTTGAGTCTTTGGGCAATCACTTTTGTTAGGAGTTTGTAGATGACATTGCAAAGAGTTATGGGCCTGAAATGATTAGGATGGTGAGCCTGTCCTTCTTTGGGGACAAGGGTGAGGAAAGTCACATTGAGAGCCTGAAGGACTTGTCCTGTGGCTCTAGAGTCTTCAAGAATTTCCCAAACCTTTGCCCTGATCATCGGCCAACAATGGTGGAAAAAATCTCTAGTGAAGCCATCTGGTCCAGGAGCCTTGCATTTGGGGGTGTCCTAAAGCGCTTGATCCACTTCCTTGATTGTAATGGGCCAGAGCAAGGATGAGTTTTGCCCCGGGGTGATGAGGGAGGGCACATGCTGCGTAACCTTAGAGATGGCCTCATATCTATCTGGGAGTGGTTCCATGAGGAGATCTTTATAGTAGTCGATCAAAGTCGTCTTCATGTCTTCGTGGGAATGAATGGGCTCCCTGTTTGTGGAGGTAAGGTGCGTGATTCTATTAGAATGCCATCTGTGGATGACAGTTCTATGAAATAATTTGGTGTTTTGTTCCCCTTCCTTGAGCCATTGGATGCATGATTTATGTTTCCATAAAATCTCTTCTTGTCTTTTCTTGGCCTCTAGCTATTGATTTACTTTTGCTTCTTGAGATTTTAGCTCGTACGTTAGCCCCTGCATCCTAATCTAGTTTTGAATCTCACTTATTTGTTCTAACAACTGTTTTTGGGAGTCTAAGATATTGCCAAAGGTTTTCTTATTCCAGAGTTTGAGAATTTGTTTGAGGTTCTTTAACTTTTGCTGAAATTTGTACATTTTGGAGCTGTGAGAGACCTCTGCCTCCCTCCACAAGTCCTAGATTTTTGCGTGGAAATCGGGATGGTCGAGCCAGAACTGTTAAAAAATGAAGGGTTTCTTTCTAGGTGTGGCTGGCACATCCAACCATAGCTATATAGGCCAGTGATCTGAGATGGGGAAATTCAGGATAGTAGCTTCTAGAGACATTCCTTCCATCATAAGGGAGTCAGAGATGAGGAATAGATCTAGTTTGCAAGCGATTTGGTGTGCTTCGGTTCTTCTATTTGTCTAAGTGTGATTTCCATTAATGGATTCTGGGTCGATAAGGTGGAGGTTGTCTATGAGGCTGTTGAAGTCACTGGAGTCCCGATCCAGGCATCTTGATCCCCTTTTTTTTTCCTCCAGGGTGCGGATGATATTGAAATCTCCACCAACAATCCATCTGTTATGCTGAGTTAGACTGGATAGGTAATCTAGGTTCTTGAGAAAGGCCTTCTTATCCCTTGGGATGGCTGGGCCATAGACATTGGTCAGGTGTTCTGGCTTGTTAGAGCCAATAAGCCTATAATCTGCAGTAATGGACCACTTGGTGGTGAGAAAATTTGCCAACAACACTGATTTGATGTTCCGGAGGATAGACAATCCACCAGCTGTGCCTATGGCTGCAGTTGAAGCCACTTTCCCTTGCTTCCAATAGTAGGGAAGTAGCATGTTGATGTCTTTGGAAGTGCATTTTGTTTCCTGCAATAGTACTATGTCAGTTTTTTCCGCAAAGATCAGATCTCGTAGCATTTTTTGCTTGCTACATCCATTGAGGCCTTTGATATTCCATGAGATAATATTCATGATGACGGGGGGGTGAGGAGAGGAGGGAAGTTGTCCAATATCAGGTGGATTTTCCCTGAGTTTACCATGAAGTGGCCTATTTCTTGTATAAGCTTATTGGTAGATTTCCTTCCTCTTTTTTTTCCGTCTTTCTGAGCTTTGCTTGGATTTTTTGACTGACTTCCCTGTATTCCCAGACCTTTGCTAGATCAAGCTGAGGATCCAGCTGAGGAGTTGAGAAATACCTTGTGCACCTTTTTTAATTGATCCCTAGGTATGGTGTAAAGTTTCTGATGCCTGTAGGCATGCTTGAGGTGCTCCAGATCCACCCTGGCTAGTTCTTGTTGTTCCAGCTCCATTTCTGCATCCCCGTCCTCTATCTCCAGAAAGTCTTGTGGGTCGTGAGCCGCGTCTAGGAGGGGGAGATCTAACTCCTTACCCTGTGGGGGTCATTCATCCCCTTGGCTTATATATTAAGGGTGATTATCCAAATGTGGTTCATTGGGTTTTATTAGGGTTGTGGGATTCTCTGGTTGATCTTGTAGAATTGTAAATTTATTACTAGTGGAGGGATCCTTACTTACTTTGGCTAGTTGCTTTCATCCTCCTTATCTTATTTTCCCTGCCTGTTGAGCAATGTCGTCCTTATATTTGCCTCTTTCTGCGTTCCCTTCTTTGTGAGTAGTATTGAGGGGGAACTCTCTGAAAATATGGTCGTGTTCATGGCATTTCCTGCACCAGAATAGAATTTGTTCATAGTCGATGGTTTGGGTCCAGTCCTCGTCATGATATTCTAGTATGATGGATCTCGGGAGTGACTTGGCTATGTTCAGGTACACACAGATGCGTGCATAATAGGTGTAGCGCCTCTGCTTGGTGGCTTCGAAAGACTTAACATATATGCCTATGGTGTTACCTATGCCGGCCAAGACCTCCTCCAGCCAGAATTCCTGGGGGAGAGAGTACAGTCTGATCCATACAGGTGCATGGGAAAAGTCCTCCTTTTTAGGGATGAACTTCTCGGTCCATAATCTTAAGAAGAGTCTTGTCAAGTTGTAGAATTACGGCCCCCCATCATAGATGCAATTGCAATCCTCGAGGTTGTGGAATATGATTGTGAAGAACCCCTTGGAACCTAGTTGTAGCTCATAGTGTCCTTTTGGCTTCCACCAGTATTGTATCCATTTGAACAGATCGTGCTCAGAAGGCCAGAGCCCTAGGAATTTTCCTACCAGGGCATAGTCTCTCAAATATTTCTTTTGCTCTTGTATGCATGGTGAGTTGATAATGTATTTTGGGGCCTATGGCGCTTGTGGGATACATTTTCCTGACATCCATGGAGTTGATGCAGTGGTTGGGATAGTCACATTCTCTGGATCAATGTCCATCTCTCGATCCTTGAAATTTCCTTCCACCAGAAGCTTCGAGTGCAAATCTGGTGGGGGCTCAAAGGTCGGTCGTTTTGTACCTTCTGTAGAGTTTTCATTCATCGTGGCCTTTCTGTAGGAGGCTCCATTCGGCCCCCCTTCCCTGCGAGACATGAGCCCCAGCGGGGGAGGCGTTGTGGCAGTGCGGCTCAGTGCGGCTGAAGAACCCTAAACCCTCGTCTCAGAACTCACTCCGTCCCCATTATTTATTCTATTTGCTATAGCTGCGATAACACATTAATAAAAGTAAACATTACAATTGCAAATCGAATGAATTATTAAACTGTTGTAAAAATATTAAGTTATAATGAGATGGATAAAACCTAAAAACTATTACATCAAAGCACTTGTTGATCTGAAGGGATAACCACAATGACAAATCCCCTGCCATAAATTCAACTGCATGATCAAGATATAACAATATTCCTAAACTATCAAATCACTACCATCTCTAAGCACTAATTATTTAAAATCTCCTAGTGATATTCATAATATCTCTATTTAATTAGTATCTCTGTGTAATTATTAAATCTCTTTTATTTATTGAAAAGAATATTAAAATTTGGGCGCACTTAACCCAAGGATCTTATAATTAGAACTAGTTACACTTGCCAACTGTCTAGAATGGAGACTCACAAAAAAAAGAGAATATTTAAATAATAAAAATTTGTGGATTAGAAGCATTAAATTTTCCCAAGAAAACTCAGAAATCACAGATAAAAAAAAAAATCTCATAACATGAAGACAAGGGAACCGCCACTGGCCAAAAATAAAATTAAAGGAGAAAAATTCAGAAATAAAAAACAGTCCTCAACATGAATAGTTAAAAGGTAATCGATTGAATAACAACCATGAAGCACCATTTAACAAGATTTCTCCTAAATCTGAATACACTCTTCTGCATATCAAATCCTCAGAATGATAAAAAAATATTAACATTGTGAAGAAAACAAGCCCACTTGTCAAGCGACGTAGTTAGATAATAAACAAAGGAGAAATGGCCATAATGAAAATGCATGTAGCACTACATGCAGATGAGTTTTAACCATAACCATTTGGTATTAAAAGGGTATTAGATAATTCCAAAATAAGTCTGTAAAATCCCCAACTGATTCATACTAAAGAAGTTCTAAAACTAACACAATCAGATACACACCAAACTGAAGAGGCCCATATTTAAAGAAATAATTCCCAATAAAAACAAAACTCAGTCTTGACAATGAATCACAATAAAGGATAATAAACTGCATGCAATAATTGGGTCTGAGCTCATTCTGGCCATGATAATATTGAAATAACCTCCAAGAAGGAAACAATACGCAGTCCATCCGAGATTCACATTAAAAGGTTAAAAATGCATGCAAAGGATTCGGTTCGGGCTCATTCTGGCCACAAGAAGACTAATACAACGTCCAGGAAGGAAAAAATACACAGTGCATCCTAGATTCACATTAAAAGGGTAAAACGCATGAAAGAGCCAAAAAATTTCAACCAGGGTAAAAATCTACCCGCTTATCAACCACCACATATTATTTTAAATTACCTAATCAATTTTCATAAGTCAATTACATTATGCAAATAGTAGCAAAGAATACTTGATTACTGATTAACAACTAAATTAAAAAGTATAAATAGAAAAACAAAATCATACCTCACACCATGATCTTGGTATCTGATACAAATAGTAAAAGTTCATTGTCATGGAATTAATGTTTTGTTCTATCTTCCATACATATATAGGCAAGTATTTCCCATCCATCTGTGTGTATTGATGTGTTGCGGTGGAAAAAACTGAACTTCAAATTATCTCCAGTATTCTTGGCTGCTCTGGTTTTTAAATAAGGCATATAAACCTATGAAAAAGGTAATTGTGATCCTAAACTTAAATTAATGCATAAATCGCCCAACAAGTGGACTTTTGCACTGGTGTGTAAGTTCAACCTCGAATTTTCAAGATTAACTTACTAGTTTGTTTTTTAAAAACTTTTATGATGAATGAAACTAACTCTATCAACCACTAAAATATATGTCTAAGTACTTATAAAAACATAAAATAAAAACCACCTGTTTATTCAATCTGAAGGAAATCAAAAACCTATGCCACAATACAGGGCGTAAGGATTTCAAGATATAGGTAAAAATTATTTGAACTAACATTCAGAACTTAGATCTCAATCCAATCATTAGGGAAAAGGAAATAAAATTTTTACCAGTTTACTTATAGTAGTCCGATAGGAAAATTTGCAAACCAAGGAAATTCCAATATCAAATTTACTAAAAGTGACAACGAATAAGATGAATTTAAAACTTAGGATCTGTTATTACTTTGGATGTGAATCCTGTGAAGTTCTGCATTTACTTATTGGAAAATGATTTCCACATACAAAAACCTTTAACTAAGTTACAACGACAATTTTTAGACATGTGTACCTTAATTGTAGGTGGATGATCTGAATTCGTTGTCCCACACGTGCATTCCGTCCAGCTCCCACTTGCCAACCACTAAGACCTCACCGGTACCTCCTAGCCAACACTGGGGATACTCTTATTACCTCTGATCCCCCCGAGCTGCAAAGGGGCCACACACACAATAAAAAAGAATGAAAGCCCCCATCTCACATCACAAGGTCGAGCTACCACTCGTTACCCGAGCTGGGTATTCCAACTCCCACAAGCAAAATTCAGTCAATATAAAATTCCAGCAGCGTAACCTTTCCCAAACTAGACATGATCCATACTCCTCCTACGCCATATTTTTTATAGAGTTTTCAAGTGATTAGTTTCCAAAACCCTCATTAGATTCCTTTTTCATTTATTTAATTAGGAAAAACCTCCCCCGTACACATGTCACCCAATCCCCTAGTTGCACCAGAAAATCCATTTATTAATTAATTAAATTTTCCGATTTCCTTGACCCACCTAAAAGCGTTCCTTAAAACGCTCCTGGGTGTCCCTTTATTCCCTTACAATTATTAATTGACTTATGCCTTACTTAAATCCTATTTGAGTTCACAAATAGAAAGTTTCAAAGGCTATATTACCTACTAAGTTAGAAATTTCCCTTTTTCTTAAGTTTCTCCTTTTTTGCTTAGTTCGGATTTAGCAAGTTTACATAAAAACAAAAAAATATATTTTTAATAATTTAATCCTCCATTAAAATTTTTACTTTAATAATTAATGTTTGAATTTTCTTTACCACCTTCTTGTTACATGTCTATTTAGTTTTTTTTTGTTCAAATGTTCTACTTAGACCTAGGTTTTAAATTCACTAGGTTGGTGACAGTTCTTAAGGGAAAATTTTGTTATTAAAATTTACTCATCACATCATTCATTTTAAGGCCGACTAGGTCCTAAGGAGGCATAGTTTTCTAGGTACTAGGTGTATTATCTTATCATATTTAAAATCGCGACATGCCCTTCAGGACACACTACATGCTTCAAGGGTGCCACTCACCTGCATTCTTGTTTTATTTGCGCAACGTACCCTTCAAGATGCACTACATGCTCTAAGGGTGCCACTCACCTATTGAATGAATTTGGTAGACGTCAAACCCCTGGAGTCAACACTCTGTCAGGTGATCTTGTGGGAGACTAAGGGCCTCTAAGGAATAAGAACTCTTCCTTATTGTGCGCCCCTTAGAATCACCATGAGCTATTGTCACAGTCTTCCCTCACGGCATCTTGGGTCTTCTCAAACTAGGTAATCGTTAACCTACAGTTCAAGCCACGATGCGAGTGCTAGAAGGTTGTGGCAGGGCTACTACCACACCTCTCCCTCAATGTATTTGTTTGTCATGTGTGACCCCTTTACTCCAAATGTGGGTCTAGTTGGAAAGCTATTGTTAGTCTGCATCCATCAATGAAACATGTCAACTATAACAATCAACATCATAATATCTAGCCATACATCAGATCTGTAATATCAAAAAAATTCAAACCATAAAAGTCCACTCCCTGACTCGATATGGACTCCAAGGAGTCTCATCAATGCCTCAACATCCTCTAACATACAAATTCCTTCACACTCAGGAGAACCCAGTCAATAACACTTGTTGATGTAAATAAAACAAAAATAACTAATCATCAAATCCACAATATCTCATAATCATAATCAAAACAACCAATAGTATAATGACCCAGATCACTTGCATGCAAGAGTCCTCAAAGAATAAGTCCGCTCAATGAATGCAAGAGAGGGATGTTACATACACCCCCTCTTGTTTTAAACTTCGTCTCAAAGTTTCATAGTATGTAGGTTCCTAAATAAAGTGTATCACAATATCATATGTCTAGCTATCAAACAAAAATGGAAACTGTTGATGCATACCATATGTGTCCTCCCAGGTCGTCGAGTGTGGACTATAGTTGTCCCACTAGACCTTTACCTAATATATTGTTCAATGTTGTATCTTTCGAATGCGATGGTCCAGGATGCAGATTGGATCTGTCGTGAGAGAAACCTTTCCCGATACCTACATGGAACTCATGTCAATAACATGTGTAGGATCACTAACATAATGTCTCAAAACATATATGTGAAAAACATCGTGCATATGCCTCAAAGAATCTCAAAGGGTCCCACGAACCTTGGAGAGAGTTTATCACCCTTTCCAAACATGATTGAACTCTTATGCGGTGTCACCCTCAAGAATACTTGATCACCAACTTCATAACTACGGTCAATATGATGCGCATCGACATAACTCTTATGCCGATCCTGCGCTTCCGTAATCCTTTGTCTTATTATTTGCATTTGATCTTCCATTTCTTGGAATTCTTTTGGTCCCACCAGGACCCTATGCTCAAGTTGATCCCAACTCAAAGGCGTCTTACATGGTATTCCATAAAGAAACTCGAAAGGCACCATATTAATGCTGCTTTGATAACTATTGTTATATGCAAATTCTACGAGTGGAAAGAATTCTTCCCAATGCTTCTTTTGGTCCATCACGTACATACGCAACATATCCTCCAATATTTGTCTTTTTCATTTGGTCTTCCCGTCTATCTTCGGGTGATATGTGGTACTAAAGTTAAGTTGGGTTCCCAAGGCCCCTTGGAAACTAGTCCAAAATCGTCCTGTAAACACTTATCGTCTATCAGATATAATCCTCTTAGGAATGCCATGCAGCCTCACAATCTCACTGATGAAAACTCTAGCTATGTCAGGTGCCTGATACATCATACACATAGGAATAGAATGAGAACTCTTCATTAGAGTGTCGACTATCACAAAAATTGAGTCGTGTCTCCTTATCGTCAGTGGAAATCCAATAATGAAATCCATCGAGATGACCTCCCATTTCGATTCTAGAATAGTGTGTGGTTGTAGTAATCCTGTCGGATGTCTATGTTCATCCTTCACCTGCTGACATTCTATTAAGCCCTAATATTGTCTAATTACCCCTTAATTGAGGCATATTATATTAGTAATGTTATTTTATTTATGTCGTCTTTAGGCCATTAGTTGTAATTATACCTCCTAGTCTCCTATATATACCATGGAGACATTTTCATTTTGAATCATCTTGTACTTGAACATTTAAGTGGTGTAAAAGGAGGTTTCCCCCTTGAAGAGGCTTATTATCTGAAATTATCTCTTTTTGAAGGTGTTGAGTAATTTTTATGAGGTTTTTCTATGCTATATTGATATTTGGTTCTTAACATATGGTTTCAGAGCTCAAGGTCTTGGGGTTTCGCCGCTACATCTGAGACCCTGTGGAATTTTTTCTATAATTTTTTTTCTACAATGATTCAAAAGGAATAGATTGAACGATATTTAGTAGATAGATCAAGGTACATTGGGTTCAAAATTTAGCTCCTGAGGCCTTATAATTTCGGAGATACAACCTGTACAAGATAGGGTTCTGGAATCATCCTGAACTGAGTCATTGCGGAATTTTTGCTATAAAACCTTTTTTGTAATGTTTCAGACCTTGAAATTTGGAGGCTATTTACAGAAATTAGTAAGGTATCTTTGGTAAAAATTTTAACTTTTGAGTCATCTTAATTTTTTATATACACCTTGTGTAAGATAGGGTATCTCACTATTCCTATTAACTAGTCTCAAGAAGGTGTTCCATGTAAAACAATCATAACTTATTCCTAGAGTATCCAAATTGAGTGGGACTAGTTTCATTGGATCATGGACAATTTTTGGTATTTCTAGTGCACGTTTCAGAATTTTATATCAATTATTTTGTGCGAGGCACACTATAGAAGTGATATCTCCTGGAAAGGCCAAAAATCGGCAATTTGTGGGGAAGTTACCGTAAATTCCACTTGGCACATCCAATTGTGATCAGACCTATAAAATTGCAGAGAAGAAATATCAGAGAACTACATAAAATAAAGTTTCATACTCAGAAGGGCCGAAACTTGGGAGATACAACAGAAGAAATATTGTCTAGCAGAACCACCTCAAAATCAAGGTTCAAAAGTGATACTTGGCCAAC